>RCUC01106837.1:0-33127 GCA_003697995.1 Taxidea taxus jeffersonii
TTAGTTAGAGAGAAAGAGAGAGTGAGCACAGGCAGACAGATAGGCAGGCAGAGGCAGAGGGAGAAGCAGGCTCCCTGCCGAACAAGGAGCCCGATGTGGGACTCGATCCCAGGACGCTGGGATCATGACCTGAGCCGAAGGCAGCCGCTTAACCAACTGAGCCACCCAGGCATCCCGAATAAAAAAAATCTTAAAGAAACCAAACAAACAAACAAACAAAAAACTGGGGCACCTGGCTGGTTCAGTCAGAAGAGCATGCAACTCTTGATTTCAGGGTTGTTAGTTCGAGCCCAACACTGAGTGTAGTGATTACTCAAAATAAATAAATTAATGAATAAACTTAAAAAATAAAAATAAAAAATTTAAAGACAATTCTAAAACTTATGACAATTGATAACTTCATATAATTATGATATGACATATAGCTCACATGATTTAGTGAATAGTACAGTACCATATCAAAAAAAGTAACTTCTCTGTATTTTTTTTCCCCTATCACAGGCAAATTTTCTACTTGGTAAAAACTAAAGAAAATTTTGGTTATAGCTCTGTGCCAAACTGATAGTTAGAATGAAGAATGAACAACAGTAAACAGTTACTTTTAAAAATTCAAAAGCTCTTGTTATCACTCTAGATTTCTATTTTTATGTCAGAAGTGATATATATATTGGAAAGAGGCCAGTAAATATGCTTACAGAGATAACCAGATAATGACTAATAATAATCTACTAGACTTAGTCTGGATCATCTAAAAATTACAATTTGGACAAAAATTATAATATTCAATTTTTCACAAACATGGTCCTCTAAGGAAAAATGTTCTCTTATTTCCTTCAGAAAACAAAAGAAATCTAAATAGAAAATGTGTACCACTAAAGATTGACAAACTTCCAAAAAGCTAGACTCTACTAGATACTTTCTTAAAATCTGCTCCCTAACATCAGTAACAGAAAAACAAATAACAGAAACTTACATTTCTTATACGAAGTATGATCATAAAATCTTTGGCTTATTATTGTCACTTCTATCACTTTCTTTTTTTTTTTTAAGATATTATTTATTTATTTGAGAGAGAGAGAGAAAGAGAGAGATGAGCAAGGGGAGAGGCAGAGGTAAAGGGAGCAGACTCCCCACTGAGCAGGGAGCCCAACGTGCGGCTTGATCACAGGACCCTGGGATCATAACCTGAGCAGAAGGCAGATACTTAACCCACTGAGCCACCCAGACACCCTGCTTCTATCACTTTCATTTACCTCTTCTACCCAATAATCTTCTCTCCTTTGAAATGGTTATAATATCTTTAACACTAAGGAATTTTTTCTTTTTCAAAATGTCCAATGGAAAATGCTTATGTTCCACAGACAAAATTAATCTTAAAATTAAAATAAATGTAAAATAATCTTAAAATCACTGTTGTTTTATTTCTAACAGAATTTAAAATAGCTAACACTTATACAGTATTTACTAGGTAGCCAGGTGCTAAGTACTTTATATATGTTAACGAATTTGATCCTTGAAAGAACTCTTTGAGATAAGTATTATCATCAAATCTCTGAGGGTTTGTAGCTAGGTGCTATGATACCAGAAGTATCAAGAAAAGATCTTCTTATTACTTCATCTCCATTATAATCTACCTGATAGTCAGACACAACAATCACAAAAATACATCCTAATTTTAGAGCACCTAGAATATGGAGTAAAAATGCTTGCAGTTCAGAATCAATGGGGATCCTTTCCACCCCACTTTAGAGATGAAGGAGCTGAGAAATAAAAAGGTTATGCTACTTGCTCAAGGTTTTATGGCTCTTAGGCAAAATCTTATAACCACTATCCACTCTAAAAAAAGACCAACACAATGATGTCTATGATGCATTACAAAGAGCACATGCACAATAAAAACAGTTCTAATTCATGATGCTACTCTAAAACAGTATTTTGTAAAAATCTTCTACATTTGAGAAATACCCACATGAGGCATAAAAGAACCACCATTCACATAGCCATGTGCAAGAGTATATACCTCTCATCTGACAATAGCAGGGCACTTGAGGGGAATTAGCTCATGACTTCAGAATAATTATCAACTATTATTCTCCCCTTTTTATTTCTTTTTTTTTTTAATTTTATCTATTTATTTATTTGACAGAGATCACAATAGGCAAAGAGGCAGGCAGAGAGAAGGGGTGGGGGAAGCGGGCTCCCTGCTGAGGAGAAAGCCCGATGCGGGGCTCTATCCCAGGACCCTGAGATCATGACCTGAGCTGAAGGCAGAGGCTTAACCCACTGAGCCACCCAGGCGCCCCAATTCTCCCCTTTTTATAAAGGTAGCCAAAAGATGTTTAGATTCCAAACAAATTTCTCCCTGTAAAGTCAAATGCAGATACCACCATTTTTCTATTCCTACAATAATCAGAATACTTAACTGACATATCTAAAAATATTTAAACTTAATTTTAACTTTGTCACCTATGTGGAAAATTTGTGAAAAATAGAAGAGTGACAGAAAATTTATACTAACCAGCTATAGGAGCCAATAAGTAAATTTTCTCTCAATTGAATCTTGCCAATAACTTTATTTTCCAGGACTTCATTTGGGAACTTTTTTTTTTTTTTAAGATTTACTTATTTATTTTTTAGAGAGAGAGAAAGCATACGTGCCCATGTCGGGGGTAGGTGCAAAGGGAGAGGGAGGATCCCAAGGAGACTCCCCTCTGAGCATGAAGTCAGACATGGGGCTTGGATCTCACAATCAAGATCATGACCTCAACCTAAATCAAGAGTTGGTCACCTAACTGAGCCACCCAGGCACCCCTTCATTTGGGAACTTACTTAAAGGACATAACAAGTAAATAAAATGCATGATACTACTCTGATATGGGTTTGGACAAATCAGTTGTAAAGAAAATCTGGGCGGCTAACTGGCTCATAAGATAAGATGAAAATTTGCTGAATTATAGAGAAAACCAAGCTGGAGAAAAAAGCAAGTTAACATTAAATGTTCATACAATGGCAAGCTCAAAGTGGTGGGAATTAACTTTTGCTTGACTAAAATTTTCAATAAAATATAATTTATATATTTTATGATTTTCAACAACATACCTGGACTGCTTCTGTAATAATAATTTCTAAGAAAGGGAATAGAAGGGGAAAAGACACAGAAGACAAGGGAAGAGGGAAGGAGAAAAAAAGAAAGAAGGACAAGGACACCAGGGTGGCTCAAGTCATGATCTCAGGGTCTTGAGATGAAAAACCCATCCTTAGGCTCTGTGCCTGAGATTCTCTCTCTCCCTCTGCCCCTCCCCACACTCATGCTCACACTTTCTCCTACTAAAATAAATAAATTTTTAAAGAAAAAATAAAATAAAGATAGAAGAGGAGAGGAGGGGGAAGGAAAAAGAAGAAGGGAGGGGAAGGAATAAAGAAGGGAAAATACGGAAGAAAGAACAGACATAGTTTCAGAATTAGACCTGGCCTAGGTTCAATTCCTGACTGTACTATTTAAAAGATGCATAACAGTGGTTAAGTTACTTAACCCCTTCAAACTTCAGTTTCTAGAGAATATCATCTGTGTTATAAAAACATTTATAAGAATTCAATGAGATAATGAGGTACCTAATATACACTATCTAAAGCACTAAGAATACATTAAATAACAGTCATCTTCATCCTCTTCTTTCTCCATAGCTAACAGAAAGTAGGAAAACATACTCAGGCTCCTCTCCTAAATGTTCTGTAAAGTGCAGAGTGGGAGAGAAGTGAGAACATCTCCATTTCCACAATGTCTCTGGCAATCCACAGGAGCAGAAATGGTGAATAAAAATGGTACTTATTCTAGACACACTATATATTTTTATATTAATTTAAAAAGTCAATTTTTGGTATTGGTTTAATCAACTCATCCAAGTCACAGTCATGATCTTTGGCCACAGATCATTTCACAAAATCCTTAACTCTGCCATTGACTATTTTGAAATTCAAAATAGTTGACTTTATTTGAAAGTGTCAGTCAGCGTCTAGGGTTCACTCTCTTTTGAAAAGCTCTTTCTTGTCGGTATAAGATCTATTATTGGGGCACCTGGGTGGCTCAGTGGGTTAAAGCCTCTGCCTTCGGCTCGGGTCATGATCCCAGGGTTCTGGGATCGTGCCCCGCATCAGGGCTCTCTGCTCAGCGGGGATCCTGCTTCCTCCTCTATCTCTGCCTGCCTCCCTGCCTACTTGTAATCTCTGTCAAATAAATAAATAAAATATTTTTTAAAAAGATCTATTATTATGGGTAATAAAATTCCCATACTTTTAACATCATTTAAAAGTTAACAGAGGTCAATAAATTAACCCCCAATATAATTCCCTACTTTTATCCCAGATGACAGATGCAAAGCAAAAGAATGCTGTTAGCATGAAGAGAAAAAGGGGGATTGGAATGTAGGTGCCTTAAAAGTACTTCAGAAAATCTGCTTAGCCAACAGTAAAAACTCCACAGAAAAACAACAGAGGGAGACAGCAGAACTCACTTCAAATGTTGAGTTCCTAACTTCCTTAAAAATGCAGTAACTGGAAGAAAGAGGACAGAGGGAAAAAGAACTTTAATTCTCAAAGCAGAAACAGAATGGAGAGGGGAGGTTCTAGCACCATCTCTGTAGTTATTTTAAAGTTCTTTAAAGTTTTTAAAGGACTGGGCACCTGGGTGGCTCAGTGGGTTAAAGCCTCTGCCTTCGGCTCAGGTCATGATCCCAGGGTCCTGGAATCGAGCCCCGCATCGGGCTTTCTGCTCTGCAGAGAGCCTGCTTCCCTTCCTCTCTCTCTCTGCCTACTTGTGATCTCTATCAAATAAATAAATAAATAATCTTTTTTTTTTTTTTTAAGTTTTTAAAGGATCACAGACTTACACGGATCTCTTCTACAAATGTTTATTCACTGGATTTTGAAAGAAGAAAAAAAAATCTTGAAACCAAGTAATAAACATTGGATTCTCAAATTCTGAATAATAAAAGAAAAAAGTAATCCCCTTCTCTGGGATTAACAGCAGCCTGTCTCAAAATTTGGGAAATCAGTTTTAGGGCCCCAGTAGATTTAAACGCTCCAATGGTTTCCACTAAACTCAGAATTAAATACAAAAACATGCTTACCACAACCTCAAAGGGCCTTCAGATCTGGCTCCTACCTACCTCTGCAATCTCATTCCCACTACATGCAGGCACAAAGCTTTGATGAGTTATTAAAACTGTCACGCTTGGGCGCCTGGGTGGCTCAGTGGGTTAAAGCCTCTGCCTTCAGCTCAGGTCATGATCTCAGGGTCCTGGGATCAAGTCCCGCATCGGGCTCTCTGCTCGGCAGGGAGCCTGCTTCCTCCTCTCTCTCTCTGCCTGCTTCTCTGCCTACTTGTGATCTCTGTCTGCCAAATAAATAAATAAAATCTTAAAAATATATATATTAAAAAAAAAACTGTCAAGCTTGTCTTCAGCTATAGCTTTGCACATTATTCCCACTGCCTGGAGAGGACTGGATCTTTAGGTCTTAGTTTAAGTACATCTCATCAAGAAAACCTTTCCTAACTGCCTCATCTTTTCATCATTTCAGGGACAGGAGTAAAATTAAGGTAACTAACTGAGTATCTAAGAAACACTGGGCAAGCTTTCATATGATTTCTATTTAATCTTCACAATAAACCTCAAGATAGGTATTATTCTTATATTAGGAGGAAAACAGATGCAGAGACTGAATAGCTGGTCCAAGGTCACATAGGTAATATATAACAAATATATATAACAATATATAACAAAGATATATAACAAAGGTAATATATAACAAATATATAACAAACAAGACCAAAGGAGTCAAATCCCAAACCCACAATCTTTCTGCAGCACAATATTGCTTCTCTGTTTAAACAGAAACAATTTTACTAGGAGGAAATGCTTAATTAAATACAAAGCTACAAAAAGGCCTACAGTTTATATAAAGATCTATAAACTGACAGCCTGGATAATTAACTCTGTATTTGGAACCCTCATTTGGCATCTGTATTTCTTTTACATTACCAATTACCTAACTGGCATCATTAAAGGAACAACAGCTATTTCTCCTAAGACTCAAAGATTTCATAAGATATATTTAAAATTCAGCTATTTCTCTTCTACACGTTATATATTTGGTATAATAGGTAACTAAAGTAGTTAAATTATAGAATTTCTGAGTTTACTCCAAGGAGATAGGTAATACATACTCAAAAATGGCAACTGTTTGTTTTGTTTTTTTAATAAAGAGGCAAGATTTTTAACATTCTCCAATTAAGGCTAATAAATTAGAACAATACTAAGGCAAAATTAATTTGAAAAAGCAATGCCCAAGTACTCTGGAAATATATATTTTATCTTGGTTTCTTGCTGTTTATATACATGCCTAACTTTCTCAACCAGGGCTATAAAACTCCAGAAGGCAAGGTCTTTAACCTACACATATTCATAATACCTTGTGATGGAAGGACTCAAAATATTTCTTAAGATTTATTTTTTCATCTGAAACAGAGAGCATGCACACGAGTGGGGTGAGGATGAGGGGCAGAGGGAGAGAACCCCAAGCAGACTTCCTGCTTAGCATGGAGCCCAATGTGGGGCTCGATCCCATGACCCTGAGATCACAAATGTTGGATGCTTAACCAACCCCCTCAAAATATTTTTAAAATGTCAATTATTAGAAAAATAAATCAATTTTCTTTTATATCTCTTGTGGGTTTTTTTTTAATATTTTATTTATTTGACAGAGAGACAGCGAAAGAGGGAACACAAGCAGGGAGAGTGGGAGAGGAAGAAGCAAGCTTCCCACAGAGAAGGGAGGCCGATGCAGGGCTCGGTCCTAGGACCCTGGGATCATGACCTGAGCCCAAGGCAGACACTTAACGATTGAGCCGGCCAGGCACCCCACCCTGTGTTAGTTTTTAAATATGTCCACAAATTCTTTATTGTTCCTCCCATTAAAACATGAAGCCTAATTCCCCTCCCCTTAACGGTGGGTTGACTAGTGACTTCCTTCTAAGGAAAAGACTATGGCCGAAGTGACTGTACACGATTTCCAAGACTAGGTCATAAAAAAGCCACTCATGGCTCCCTGTTTTGGATTATTCACTGTAGGGCAAACTAGCAGCCACATCCTGAGAACACTCAAACAGCTTACAGAGAGGTCCATATGGCTAGGGACTAAGACTTCCTGCCAATAGCCAGCAAGGACATAAAGCCTAACAACAGTTATCTGAGTGAGCCATTTTCCTGCCCCAAACAAGCCTTCATATGACTACAGCCTGGCCAACATCCTAACTACAACGTTATATTGACTGACACTCTGAGCCAGAACAACCCCACTCACTGGGTCCTCAATTTCTGGCCACCAAACATGTATGAGATAATAAATGGTCACTGTCATTTTAAACTGCTAAGTTTGATGGGGGGAGGTCATTTGTTATACAATGATAGATAAAGAATAAAGAAATATCAATTATGAAATTCCGCACATTATATCTCATTAACATCTGCCTCAACCTTTTTCCCTTCCCAACACTCATCAGCATCTTGGGGATCAAGGTAGTTATTTATTTAGAAAAGGCCCTGCCACACGATCCTGTCACACCTCTCCCTGATTTGACAGTCACTGATCAGAACATAATTATCTGAAAATAAAGTATCCCTTAGATGTTGAGTAAAGTAAGTAAAATAAGAGTTTTTGCCAGACTTAGAGCCTAGGCTCTACTTGGACTTCCTAACTGGGATGACTTATCTAACCCTCAGGGGAATTCCTCCTTACTTTCTCTTTCCCATGAGTCCTATGAACAAGCTTTCACAGCAGGCCAAGAGTTTCACCAAGAATGTTTATGGAACCTCTAATAGACTAAAGTGCCTAATTTCACATAAGACAAATTTCCAAAGTTTTATTACATAGTAAGGTACAGAACAACTTAAATTACTACCCCTCTCACCAATAACCCCTACTCTGTTAAAAACAAAAAACAAAAAACTAACACAAAACAATAGGAAGCATTTTCTGGTGGCACTTTTTTAAGATTAAGAGAAGCAAATAATCTCCTCTCACATATGCTGTGGCATTGTGACAGGACAGACATTGTGACAGGACAGACATTCAAGTCTGTCCTACTGTTCATAAGTTGCCGGTTTACTCAAGGCTGATAATCATGGAAAGGCAGAAGATAGGTGTGTACTGTCATGCCATTTAGAATCACCTGGGCTGGGACGCCTGGGTGGCTCAGTCAGCTCAGGTCATGATCCCAGCGTCCTGGGATGGAGTCCCATATCGGGCTCCTTGCTCAGCAGGGAGCCTGCTTCTCCCTCTACCTCTGCCTGCCTCTCTGCCTGTGCTCGCTCACTCTCTCTCTCTCTCTCTCTCTCTCTCTGATAAATAAATAAATAAATAAAATCTTAAAAAAAAAAAAGACTACAGAGTATTAAAAAAAAAAAAAAAAAAAGAATCACCTGGGCTCATTCCTCAGGCAAGGTCCCTAAGGAGCTGGAAGTAAAGCGAGCAAGAGAGGGATGCAGGAAAGGAAGGATGACAGGAGACAAGGCACTGACCTCTAAGACACACCAAATCATACTCTTACCTACGTCATGATTTCATTTCCCTGCCCCAGTAAAGGTATCATTTAAATTTCCTAATTGCAAGAGGTGAATGAAAGCAATATTAAAGATGTACAAATCACAAACTTATACCACCCAACTTCTGAACCTCAAGTAAAACCCATCCTGCTGTTCAAATTGTCTCCAAATTAAAGTATATATTTTTTCTAATTTATTTGTTAGAGAGAGAGTGAGCACAGGCAGACAGATTGGCAGGCAGAGGCAGAGGGAGAAGCAGGCTCCCCGCCGAGCAAGGAGCCCGATATGGGACTCGATCCCATTTCTCCCCAACTTGAAACAAGTATCGTGTATCAGTTCATTCCCAGACCTTAGTTCTACTTGCCAGAGCTTATGATTATCAACAGTTTCTTGTGTGTCCATTCAATTAGAAATTATTTATTTTTCAAACGCTTGTATTCTATTTCCTTCTGAAGGAAGGAGCTGTGCTTTATATTTATCTGTATCCCACCCAGCAAACTGCATACAGTAGAAAATAAATATTGTGGATTTAACTGTGACTTACAAAGTACCTGCTGTTCATTTATTTCTAGAACTAACAATTCCAATAAACAAACTTTGCTTGTTTACATACATTTCATGTAACTTGAATAAATCTACAAAAATCATGTCACAGCACCAACAAGATAAACAGAACAAAAAATACAAGATATGTGTTTAAATACTATAATGAAATATTTGATCCTTCTAGGAAAAAGTCTTAATTGTCCTATATGACATCTTATAGTAATTTATGTTATCATTCATAACCCAATCACTTTCAGGTTAGAAACACTAACAAGACTGCACATCTGATCTTCAAGCCTACATAAGATTAAAAAGAAATATGAAGGGGCACCTGGGTGGCTCAGTGGGTTAAAGCCTCTGCCTTCAGCTCAGGTCATGATCTCAGTGTCCTGGGATCGAGCCCCACATCAGGCTCTCTGCTCGCAGGTAGTCTGCTCCCTCCTCTCTCTCTTTGCCTGCCTCTCTGCCTACTTGTGATCTCTGTCTGTCAAATAAATAAATAAAATCTTTAAAAAAAAAAAAGAGGGAAGAAAACAGATATGCTATCTATACTGATAGTAAGTTTTTTCCCCACTGTGTAGGTTTTTATTAAATCACTTTGACAAACATTGAGAGTTTAGACACCAACATTCATAGGTGGCATCCAATTGTTTAAAATGACCCAGTGGATTGTTCAGTGTATTGGGTAGAATATAAATCTGGCTACTGACACAGAGACCCCGGATGGCGTAATCAAGATAGAGATGTGTGTCTCTCATTCCTAACAGTCCTTATGTAAGTGGTCCAGGGCTGCTGGTGTGGCAGGTCCATGGTGCTGGGAAACAGGTTTCAAGAAGTCTTGTTTCTGAGTACTTGGTCCAGCCATAGTAGCGAGTTTTGTGGGGTTTTTCAAAGCCTCAAAACGAGGAAAGAATGATTGGAAGAGGAGATATAAAAGCTCAAAAAAAGAGTAGCCAAATCAAGATTTTAAAATAGGGATGAATAGCCTAACCATGTCAAAACCCATGAAGGACACTGTAGTAGCATGCGATTGTTGATTTTTATAAAGATGTCAAAGTAATGAAGCACAGTGATTAAGAATGCAAGCTATGCAGTCAGATTACCCAGAATTCACAGTAGCATTCTGCCACTCACAATTCATGTGATGTTCAGCAGATTAAAATTGTTTTACTTCCGTGGGGATAACTTACCTAATCCTTAGTCTAAAGATACAAACACCTAATTTGTGAGCTGATGAGGAAATAAGATAACTGATACAAAATGTTCAACTTAATGCCTCATTTCTGGAAAAAGCACCACCCCAACAGTTATAAAAAGAATATTATACCTGCCTCTCTGACTACTTGTGATCTCTGTCTACCAAATAAATAAATAAAATCTTTAAAAAAAAAAAAAGATTAAAAAAAAGGGGGGGGGGCACCTGGGTGGCTCAGTGGGTTAAAGCCTCTGCCTTCGGCTCGGGTCATGGTCTCAGGGTCCTGGGATCGAGCCCCGCATCAGGCTCTCTGCTTGGCGGGGAGCCCGCTTCCTCCTCTCTCTCTACCTGCCTCTCTGACTACTTGTGATCTCTGCCGACCAAATAAATAAAATCTTAAAAAATATATATATATATTAAATTAAATATTTGTATATGCTTTCTAAGAGGTCAAGAAAATGGATTTAACATTCCCACCAAAAAGCTTGTTGTTAAAACTCTTGACACTTAATAGGTTATATTCTTATTATCTGCAGATTTAATTATACAAATTCATCTAATAACCTAACAAAATCAAATTATAAATATTATTTTTGAAGAATAAAGAAGAAGGAAGGAAGGAGATAAAAGGAACAAACATTTATATGACAAAAAAAGCAGAGTCAGAAGGCTAAGAATAATATTTAATTATATCTGCCCAATAAGGTAAAGAAAAAAATCTTTAGCCTGGGGATTTTCCCAAAAGGTAACATTCTAAGACTGGAACCAAATCAGATATAGTAGATATGACATAAACCTTTTTGATATTTCCCATATGATAAACTATTCAGGTTGACAACACTGTAGTCAAGATAGGATTCAACATCCAACTTAAACAAAATACACAAAAATTAAGAATGGATTCTCTCACACAGAGATGATGTGCTTAAAGTTAATAGGATTATTTTGGGAAACAAAAGATCCTCTTTTTTTTTTAAGATTTTATTTATTTGACAGACATAGATCACAAGTAGGCAGAGAGGCAGACAGATAGGGAGAGAAGGGGAAGCAGGCTCCCTGCTGAGCAGAGAGCCTGATGTGAGGTTCGATCCCAGGACCCTGGGATCATGATAGGAGTCGAAGGCAGAGGCTTTAACCCACTGAGCCACCCAGGCACCCCCAAGAGATCCTCTTTCACATATCAAAATAATAGGTGGTGCCCAAGAGAATATTAGCATAAAACAGAAAATTAAGCATTTCTACTTTCATCCTCTGAAAACTGTATGAGTTGGCTTGAGATTCTTTCTTTTTTCCCCTGCATCTGTCCTTCCCCCTGACTGTGCTCTCTCTCAAAATAAATAAAATCTTAAAGAAAAAGGTGGAGGGGGGGACAGTGCCTGGGTGGCTCAGATGGTTAGGCAACTAACTGCCTTTGGCTCTGGTCATGATTTCTGCAGATCCTGGGATCGAGCCCCATGTAGGGCGTCCAGCTCAGCAGGGAGTCTGCTTCTCCCTCTCCCTCCGCCTCTCCCTGTTTATGCTCTCTCTCAAATGAATAAATAAAATCTAAAAAAAAAAAAAAAAAGCCATAGACTGTGAGAAAATATTTTAAACTCACATGTCTTTATGATGATCTTGTATTCTAAATATATCAAGAATTTATGCAACTCAATAAGACAAACAACCCATTTTAAAAATGAGCCAAAGGGGGCGCCTGGGTGGCTCAGTGGGTTAAAGCCTCTGCCTTCAGCTCAGGTCATGATCCCAGGGTCCTGGGATTAAGCCCCTCATCGGGCTCTCTGCTCTGCGGACAGCCTGCTTCCTCCTCTCTCTCTCTGCCTGCCTCTCTGCCTACTTGTGATCTCTGTCTGTCAAAAAAAAAAAAAGAGCCAAAGAGGGGCACCTGAATGGCTCAGTGGATTGAGCCTCTGCCTTCAGCTCAGGTCATGATCTCAGGGTCCTGGGATCGAGCCCTGCATCGGGCTCTCTGCTCAGCGGGGAGCCTGCTTCCCCACTTTCTCTCTGCCTGCTGCTCTGCTTACTTGTGATCTCTGTCAAAAAAATAAATAAAATCTTAAAAAAAAAAAAAGAGCCAAAGATATGAATTGACATTTTGCTTAAAAAGATATAGTAATGTAGGGGCATCTGGGTGGCTCAGGCAGTTAAGTGTCTGACTCCTGGTTTCCACACAGATCCTGATCTCACAGCTGTGAGATGAAGACCCGTGACTGGCTCTGTGCTTAGTGCTGAGTCTCCTTAGAATTCTCTCTCCCTCTCATTCACTCTCACTCTTCCTCTCTCTAAAAATAAAGTCTTAAAAAAAAGATACAGCAACATAATAAGCTCAGTATCATCAGTGGGATGCCTGGGTGGCTCAGTTGGTTAAGCAGCTGCCTTTGGCTCAGGTCATGATCCCATCGAGTCCCACATCGGGCTCCTTGCTCGGCAGGGAGCCTGCTTCTCCCTCTGCCTCTGCCTGCCTCTCTGTCTGCCTGTGCTCACTCTCTCTCTCTCTCTAATAAAAAAAAAAAAACCTTAAAAAAAAATATATCATCAGTAACCAGGAAAATGCAAATTAAAACCACAATGAAGTAGGTACATTTCTGACCCACTAGGATGGCTACATAAAACATACATACAAGGGGCGCCTGGGTGGTTCAGTGGGTTAAAGCCTCTGCCTTCAGCTCAGGTCATGGTCCCGGGGTCCTGGGATCGAGCCCTGAACTGGGCTCTCTGCTCGGCGGGGAGCCTTCTTCCCCCTCTCTCTCTACCTGCTTCTCTGCCTATTTGTGATCTCTATCAAGTGAGTGGATAAAATCTTTAGAACAAAACAAAACAAAAAAACATACATACAAATCAATATTGGGGGAAGATGTGGAGAAATGGGAAGTCTCATAGTGTGCTAGTGGAAAGGCAGAATGGCACAGTTGCTACAGAAAACAGTTTGGCATTTCTGAAAAGGTTAAACATGGACTTACCACATGCCCTATCCCTTCCACTCCTAGATATATATACCCAAGAGAACTGAAAACATAATAACACAAAAACTTACACATGAATGTTCATAACAGTATTATTCACAGTAGCCAAAAAGTAGAAACACAAATGCCCATCCATTAACAGATGGATAAACTAAGTGATATATCTATACAACAGATGATTATTCAGCCATAAAAAGAAATGAGGTATAGATGCATGGCTACAACACAGATGAATTTTGAAAACATGGTAAAAGAAACCAACCACATGTTATATGATTCCATTTATATGAAATGTCCAGAAAAGGCAAATTTAGACAGAAGTGGGACGCCTGGGTGGCTCAGTTGGTTAAGCAGCTGCCTTTGGCTCAGGTCATGATCCCAGCGTCCTGGGATCGAGTCCCACATCAGGCTCCTTGCTAGGCAGGGAGCTTGCTTCTCCCTCTGCCTCTGCCTGCCTCTCTGTCTGCCTGTGCTCGCTCGCTCTCTAACTAATAAATAAATAAAATCTTAAAAAAAAAAATTTAGACAGAAGGTAGATGAATGGTTGTCTACAACTGGAAGGGGAATTAACTGCAAACGGTGATGGAAATGTTCTAAAGCCGGATTGAAGTGATAGTTGCACAACCTATAAGTTTACTAAAAATCAATTTTACAGAAAGTAAATTACACCTCAATAAAGCTGTTCAATGACAAGAAAAGACATACCACAAAAATGTACAGACAATTATGTTCCAAATCACATAAAATGATTCTCTTTGTATTATAATGTTACCAGTTTGAGATACTGAGTAACTCAATCCTCACAAGCTACCAGGTAGATTTCTATTATTATCTCCATATCACGGACAGGGAAACAGGGAGGTTAAGTAACTTGTTATTCAGTTAATCAACTACAGAACGAGGATTGGAACTGTAGTTTAGCTGACTTCAAATAACAAAAATTGATAGGTCTTTCATTTTTTTATAATGCAATAGCATTCCCTATATGGATCAATTTCTTTAATTCTGAGGTTTTCAAAAGGAAAGAAATTCTTCAGATCACTGAGGATTCTTCAGATCACTGAGGAGAGGATGAATACCTAGGTACTGTTATAGAAAGTAACTCCATCACGGTCAGAAGGCCTGAATGATAAACCTTATGTAAAAATGAAGGAACTGAACTAGACTATCTCTAAAGACTCTTTCAATTTTGTTCCACAAAATGAAAAGTCTTCCTAAGAAAATGGAGGCATTTTCACCCTTGGTTTTCTAGAGCTTTAGTAATTTTGCCACTAGAGCAACCATTTGCTCCCTCCAAATTTTTTATAAGCTTTAATGGGTAGGGTGAAGGCCTTGCTATCTATTTGGCCCTATTTTCCACCAGTCATTCAAGTCACTCATGGCAAACTTCTACTCTCTCTCTATTCTATTCTAAACTCTCTATTCTAAACTTCTCTTCTAAAGTCTCCCCCAACATGGGACTCAAACTCACAATCCTGGGATCAAGATTGCAGCTCTACTGACTGAGCCATCCAGGAGCATCACAAACTTCTATTCTTCAGAAACAAAGTAACAATGACAAAATTTAAGTTATGTACAACTGTCCTGATCAGAAACTGAAGGAGAAATATGTCTATGGGCTAGAGAAGTACATGCATGAAAAGTCTAGATTCTATGCTAAATATTAAGGAAAAAAACCAAACGTACTAATCGTCTTCGATACAAACATCACCACCGTAGGAATATATCTCCTGCCTAAAACTCACAAACTTACAAAATATAATGTTCATTCCATTTCATCTGTAAGTCTTGAGTTTCATTGCTAGCAGGTATGTATCTCAATTTAAGTTCCAAAATGAGTGTTCTTCCCAAATAATCTATCCTTGAAATTTTAAAAATCAGAGGAGCACTATCAATGACACAAAGGAATGCTGTATCATCTTTACTTACTATTTAGGAGATGGAAAAAGTTAATGCTTTTCCTGCTATTCCCACAGGAAAGGGGGGACTACCACTTCCTTGTGCTTGTAAATGCTTCCACTTCAGAACAGAAAGCATTTTTTTCATGCTGCCTAATTTTTAAGAGGCTGTATATCCCACTAAAATTTAAGAAAAACTCAAAGCCAAGAGAAAACACTGAACTTAAACACACTTAAATATACTCTCTCATTAAGTACTGTATAACAGTGATTGTTAGAATGAAATTGCTTTTAAATTACGAATCATCTTTGGTAAGTTTCTATCTTCCAACCACTGTATCTTCCTATCTGTGACACATTCTGTAAATAACAAAATTAATCAAAGAAGAGGGTGCTCTATCCATAATCTGTGGGTCAATATGACTGAGGGGAGAAGAAATTATGCAATGAAGACCAAAGAATGAAAAGCAGTCTTAATCTTCTAGCTGCTCCAAGTGGATGTTTGCTTCCCTTGTGCTGAAGGCCAGGCCTCAATCAAACCACTGAGTCAGTTTTACTCAGACAGTCATGAGGAAGCAGACTGCACATGACAGCATGTTCTGTAAGGCATGACACACCATTTCTGAGCACAGACCTAAAGCATTAAAACAATGTTAACAAAAGTCATTTATGGGATTGAATGAATGCAACTGTTCCCTTTTCTTCCATCTCTCCACCACCTCCCATGGGCTATAAAAAAAAAAAAAAACTTTCAAGGGGTAATGAAAGTACAAATTCCTTAAAAAGGCAGCTAAGTTATAAAATATACATACTCCTAAAGCTTTCCTACAGTTTTATTTAAATAAATTAAAAACAAGGGCACCTGGGTGGCTCAGTCAGTTAAGCATCTGACTTTGGCTCAGGTCATGATCTCAGGGTCCTGGGATGGAGCCCCAGGTCAGCTCTATGCTCAGCAGGGAGTTAGCCTGTCTTTCTCCCTCTCCCTCTACTCCTCCCCCTGACCCTGCTTTCTCTCTCTCTCTCTCTCTCTCTCTCTCTCTCTCTCAAATGAATAAATTTTTAAAAATACACTAAAAATGAGAGAATTTTAATAAACTATTCAACATAACTGTATAGACATGGCTAAATTCTCTTAAAATGGAAAAGAAACACTAGGATGCCTGGGTGATTCAGTCAGTTAAGCATCTGGCTCTTGATCTCAGCTCAGGTCTTGATCTCAGAGTTCTGAGTTCAAGCCCCATGTGGAGCCTAGTTAAAATAAATAAAACAAAACAAAACATACGGCCTAAAAGAATAGTGTTTCTTTCAATCCTACTCGTTCAGAGTGCACATGCACAGTGCATAGCCCAACCAAGCTGCTCGATGCTATTCTGCAAGAACACTGCCAGAGTCCAGAATTCTACCTCTGTACTGCTATGCCTAATCTAGTCAACTAAATTGCACCCATCTTCCTACTTACAACATTTATTTACAGTTTACAGCCTTGAAATATATACATATTTGCATGAGTTTGAAACTTGTCACCTCCACCAGACTACAGGTTATTTGAAGGCGGGAACGATGCCTTCTACTTTCTAGTGCAACAGGTTAAGAGCACACACTTGGGAGCCATACTACCTGGACTCATTTCCAACCTCCTCCATTTGCTTTATGACCTAGACAAAGATATTTACTATCCCAATGCCTTACCTTTCTCATCTGCAAAATGAGGATAACCGCATATGATTGTTGTAAAAATTACATGAGTTATAAATTCTGAATGTCTACAACAGTGTCTTGCACACAGTATACACTACAAAATACTAGTTACTATAATTACCTGTATCCCCTACAATACCTAGCACCAAGCCCTGCTCCTTTAGTAGGTGTTCAAGTATCTGCCAATTGGCTACAAAATGTACAACCATATCCAGTACAATTTCTCTCATCACCACCACGTAATTGATGAACAATGAAGTCTCTGCTGCTCAAGAACACCTTCTTGGGGTATGTGGCAGGCTCAGCTGGTGAAGTGTGCGACTCCTGATCTTGGGGTTGTCAGTTTGAGTCCTACGTTAGGTGTAGAGATTACTTAAAATAAAATCTTTTAAAAAATCTTCTTTAATTCTTCAAAATGTTTTTCTCAATTAATCTAAAATGTAGCATCCCTACTTTCTAATATAGCGCTAGAGTATTTTTCTTACATAGCTTTTAATAGCAAACTACTATGACAGAAAATGTTAATTATGTTGTTATATTTCTGCCATAGTAGGGAGATTACACTTGACCCAATAAAATATCCTTGTGGCTCCAACTCACAAGACAAATAAAGTTCCTAAGAACTTAAACTCCTAGGATGTTTGCAAAGAATGACTAGTCACAGCAAAACTCTGCACTAGGGGTGGGAGAGATGTGAGAAAAATCACTTGTTTAGTAATAGAACTAGAATCACAGCTTTGAAAACTAGTGAGTAAGATATACTCCCAGGGAAGAGGATGCAGATATATGTATGCTGGGAAGAGTTTGAGGAGGAGGAATTGGAAAATAACCACTAAAGCACAGAACAGTTTCTTCAGTTGTTTGTTCAGCATCTGTTCAACAGTCTCAGCTCCTAAGTAGGAGAGAGCAGGAAACCTAGGACAATCCAATTTTAAGCTGGTTAAAATACCACATATATTATCAGAATAGGAGAAAGTTCATATATATTCTTGTAAAAAATAGTTTAAGTTCTTAATCTCAAAAGCAAAACAAAATGACACTTGCAGAGACATTCATTATATAATAAAAAAAAAAAAACCCAGAAAACTTATGGTATTAAAACCACAATGAGATACCACTTCATACCCAATAGAAGTTATTATCAAAAGAACAGAAATACCAAGCATAGGCAAGGTTGTGGGGAAACCGGAACCCCTGTGCATTGTTGGTAAAAATGTAAAATGGTGGAAAACACTAGGGAGGTTCCTCAAAATATGAAACACATAATTAATATATGATTCAGCAATTCCACTTCTGAGTAGATAGATATCCATATGAACTAAATGTAAGGACTCAAACAGATATGTGTACACCAATGTCCACATGAGCAAAAGTCAAAATGCAGAAGCAACCCAAGTGTCCATCCATTGACAGATGAATGGGGGAACAAATGTAGTCTCTACATACACTGGAATATGATTCCATTTTAAAAAGGAAGGACAGGATGCCTAGGTGGCTCAGAGGGTTAAGCCTCTGCCTTCGGCTCAGGTCATGATCTCAGGGTCCTGGGATCGAGTCCCGAATCAGGCTCTCTGCTCATCAGGGAGCCTGCTTCCCCACCCCCTCTCTCTGCCTACCTCTCTGCCTACTTGTGATCTCTCTCTGTGTCAAATAAATAAAAATCTTTAAAAAAAAATTAAATAAATATAAATAAATAAATAAATAAAAAGGAAGGAAGGACAGGGGCACCTGGGTGGCTCAGTGGGTTAAGCCTCTGCCTTCGGCTCAGGTCATCATCTCAGGGTCCTGGGATTGAGCCCCATATCGGGCTCTCTGCTCAGCAGGGAGCCTGTTTCCCCCTCTCTCTCTGCCTGCCTCTCTGCCTACTTGTAATCTCTGTCTGTAAATAAATAAAATCTCTTAAAAAAATAGATAAATAAAATAAAAAGGAAGGACATTTTGACACGTGCTACATACAATAAGGATGAACCTTGAAGACATTATGCTAAGTTAAATAAGTCACAAAAAAGGACAAATATCGTATGATTCCATTTGTAGGAGGTACCTAGAATAGTCCAAGGCATAAGCATAGAAAGTAGAATTGTGGTTGCCAGCATTGGTGAGAGGAAGAACAAGGAATTACTGTTTAATGAGTAAAGGGTTTGTTTAAAAAGATGAAAGAGTAGAGGCGACTGGGTGGCTCAGTAGATTAAGCATCTGCCTTCAGCTTAGGTCACGATCTCCAGATCCTGGGATAAAGTCCTGTGTTGGGAATCCCTGCTCAGCAGGAAGTCTGCTTCTCTCCCTCTCCCTTTGGCCCTCCCCTAGCTTGCATTTGCTCTCTCTTCAAATAAATTCAACCTTAAAAAAAAAGAGAGAGAGAAGCTGTTGTCTTAAGCAGCACACATCTAATAGGCTATCATACATAAAATAGAAACAACCCATTTTCTTATTAAAGATTTTGCTGAAACTATTGAAGAAAAACATGTTTAATCAAAATGTCTGTAAAATAAACACCCTAGGGGTGCCTGGGTGGCTCAGTTGGTTAAGCAGCTGCCTTCGGCTCAGGTCATGATCCCGGAGCTCCGGGATCGAGTCCCACATCGGGCTCCCAGGTCCGCGGGGAGTCTGCTTCTCCCTCTGACCTTCTAGCCTCTCATGCTCTCTCTCACTGTCTCTCTCTCAAATAAATAAATAAATAAATCTTAAAAAAAAAACACCCTAATGAACGAGTAACCTAACAATAATATCATGACAATCTACCCAGTTACTTGTTTACTAAAAACATTTGCCTCTTGTCCACTGAACTCTCAGGCGCAGAGACTCTTAGGTCTCTAAACCAAATCATATTTTAAACATTTGATTCATTACGGCAGGGTTTCTCAACCTAGGCACTACTGATGCCTGATATTTGGGGCAGGACAATTCCTTGTCATAGGGGCTGTCCTGGGTACTGTAGAATGTGTAACAAGGCTCTGACTTCCCCTAGTAGATACTAGTGGCTCCCCTCCCTCCATTCCAGATATGACAACCAAAAAAGTCTCTAGACATGCCCAAATGTCCCTTGAGGGGGGCAATATTAACTCAGCTTAAGAACCATTGCTCTAGGGGCACCCAGATGGCTCAGTCGTTAAGCGTCTGCCTTCGGCTCAGGTCATGATCCCAGGGTCCTGGGATGGAGCCCCACATCGGGCTCCCTGCTCAGTAGGGAGCCTGCTTCTCCCTCTCCCTCTGCTGCTCCTCCTGTGTGTTCCCTCTGCTGCTCTCTATCAAATAAATAAACAAAAATCTTAAAAAAAAAATTGCTCTAAAGCCTGAACAACCTTGACAGCATTGCAGACTTTTTCTCTATACTCGTAATTTAATAAATATTAACTACTTTCCTTCCACTGATTTTCAAATTTTATACCCAAAGCCCTTGAGCACCCAGGAAGTGCTTCAGGAGCACCCATGGATATAACCTGAGCAGATCCACTTTCATTTTTTCTAGGGTTCTGGGTATTTTCCTTGAGGGGATGGGGGAAAACTGAAAATCCTGACAAAAACACATCATAATGCCAAATTTCATATAGCACTGCATGAAAAACCTCATATTTTCCCCCTCCTTTCTCTTTTTATATTTTAAATCAAGGCCAATTTTGGAAAAACAGACAAGTGGAAGAACACTGGGAATGAGAGGGTGCATAGCAAAGGGGGGACCAGAAGGCAAGTGGAATGTGCAGCTTACTTGTATTTCTTCAGCCCAATAGGAACTGAAATGTAATCTTTAGAAGACTTACAGTACTTTCTACCCTGCTTAAACAAACATCATATGTTCCAAGCCCTGAATTGTAATAATTAAAGTCCAAGTTACATCCTCAGGAGAAACTGATAAATTAATGTTAAAATTATATGTTAATTTTGTTTGAAACCACTAAAAAGCCATTTGATTCTTTTTCACTCCCAGGTGATAAAATTTTTTCCAGTTTTATTGAGAAATAATTGACATATATCACTAATAAGGTATACAGCATATTTGGTTCTTAAAATGAAAATATTCTTGTTCTTCCCTGTCTTCAAAGATCTCCTAATTCAACCATTTTAAATAGGAAAGCAAGGGGTGCCTGGGTGGCTCAGTGGGTTAAAGCCTCTGCTTTCGGCTCAGGTCATGGTCCCGGGATCCTGGGGTCGAGCCCCGCATCGGGCTTTCTGCTCCGAGGAGAGCCTGCTTCCTCCTCCCTCTCCCTGCCTGCCTCTCACGCCTACTTGTAATCTCTGTCTGTCAAATAAATAAATAAAATCTTTAAAAAAATAAAAATAAATAAATAAATAGGAAAGCAATATGGGTAACACTGAATCTTCTGTAAAGAGAACTCTTCAGGGGCACCTGGGTGGCTCAGTGGGTTAAGCCTTTGCCTTTGGCTCAGGTCATGGTCTCAGGGTCCAGGGATTTAGCCCCGTATCAGGCTCTCTGCTTAGTGAGGAGCCTGCTTCCTGTCCCCCTCTGCCTGCCTCTCTGCCTACTTGCATGTTCTCTCTCTCTCTCTCTCTGTCAAATAAATAAATAAATAAATCTTTTTTTTTTAAAGCCTTTAAAATTTTTTTAAGATTTTTATTTATTTACTTATTTGACAGAGAGAGAGATCATAAGCCTTCAAATTTTAATGTGCAACCAAATTACCTGGGTGCTTGTTAAAATACACACCTTAGCTACAGCTCCTGCAGATTTTGATTAGTGGGAGACAGAGGTAGGAAGGTTCAGTGATCTGCATTTTAAAAAGCATTCCCAGGGGCGCCTGGGTGGCTCAGTGGGTTAAGCCTCTGCCTTCAGCTCAGGTCATGATCTCAGGGTCCTGGGATCCAGCCCCGCATCGGGCTCTCTGCTCAGTGGAGAGCCTGCTTTACCCCCTCTCTCTGCCTGCTTGTGATCTCTTTCTCCCTGTCAAATTAAAAAAAAAAAAAAAAAAAAAGCATTCCCAGTGATTCTTATATAGATGGTCTAAAAATCTCAGATTTTTGGGACGCCTGGATGGCTCAGTTGGTTAAGTGGCTACCTTCGGCTCAGGTCATGATCCCAGCGTCCTGGGATCGAGTCCCACATCGGGCTCCTTGCTCGGCAGGGAGCCTGCTTCTTCCTCTGCCTCTGCCTACCACTCTGTCTGCCTATGCTCTCTCTCTCTCTCTCTCTCTAACAAATAAAAATAAAAAAATAAAAATAAAAATCTCATATTTGTGTTTATTTATTTATTTGACAGAGAGAGATCACAAGTAGGCAGAGAGCCAGAAAGAAAGGGGAAGCAGGCTCTCTGCCAAGCAGAGAGCCAGATGCGGGGCTCAATCCCAGGACCCCGAGATCATGACCTGAGCCAAAGGCAGAGGCTTAACCCGCTGAGCCACCCAGGCGCCCCTAAAAAACTCATTTTTAATAACACTAGTTGACATGTTGAATTTGGCACCAACGTTATATGTTATAAAATACTAGCATTCTTTATCCATAGACTATACCATATTTGGTATTTATTACCACTAGCTTCTGGTCAACTCAACTAAGATCTAAAAATAAACATAAAATTTGAATACTATGCAATTAAATGGTCCAGAGTAATGTGTGAGCAAAGAAATAGGAAGTAAGTATTAACAGATTCGGTTTTTTTAAAGATTTTATTTATTTATTTGTCAGAGAGAGAGAGAGAGCACGCGCACAGGCAGAGGCAGAGGGAGAAGCAGGCTCCCTGCCCAGCAAGGAGCTCAATGTGGGACTCGATCCCATTACGCTGGGATCATGACCTGAGCCGAAGGCAGCCGCTTAACCAACTGAGCCACCCAGGCGTCCCTAACAGATTCATTTTATGATCAAGAGCTAGATTATAAAATCTGGCAAATCCGAAAGAAAAAAAAATCTGGCAAATCTGTATCATTAATTCTTCCCTCATGTAAAAACTACACTTATCCCACCTATAATTTTAGATAAGATATGCCAAACAATAAATAAAATTTTACTGGTTATAAAAATCCTAGCTCTCCAATAATGGTTTTTCATGCACCACGAATGTACCTGCCTCTAACAAACAGTACAGTCACTTCATGAATCAGTCATTTTGATTCATTTTGTTCCTGGATACACATTAAGATGACATGTTAGGATGTAAACAGAAAAATGACTTCTCGGGTCATTTTTGACATCCCATCATTTTTACTGCATTCCAACTACAGTGTTCATTCCTGAGGACCTGAAAATACTATTTAAGCAAATGGCCATGTCAATTTCTTTTTTTTTTTTTAAGATTTTATTTATTTGACAGACAGAGATCACAAGTAGGCAGAGAAGCAGGCAGAGAGAGAGGAGGAAGCAGGCTCCCCGCTGAGCAGATAGCCCGATGTGGGGCTCCATCCCAGGACCCTGGGATCATGACCTGAGCTGAAGGCAGAGGCTTTAACCCACTGAGCCACCCAGGTGCCCGGCCATGTCAATTTCATATTCCCCATTTTTGACTTAAGCACAGTTAATGCAGACAGCATCATTTTCTTTTGGACTTAATGTCATATTTTGCCTTCAAAAATACTCAATTTTTTCAACTCCAATGTCAGTTTTAGAAAACTGATGAGCGGTCCGATACTTACCTATTTTTTCTTATATCAGATAAAAATAGGATTGCTGATAAAGCACACTAACGTTTTCACACTTCACCTAACATTCCAAACCCCTTCAGTTCAACATTTCATGAGTCTCAGGCTGGTGGCACATTTAGTCAATGATTTTTTTCAGCAGTAGCAAGAGGAATCAGCTCCACAGACTTTATGCTCCTTTACGAAGACTCAGGGTACCCTTTGTTTTCAAGACAGAATACCATTTTAAAAAAATGAGGCAGTCCTAGAGCCAGGCTTAGCTTTTAAGGAGCATCTATCTCCAAAACTTCCAAAGAAACCCAGAAATGAAAAACAGTATCAGGAAGACTAAAACCAAAAAATGAGGTAAGGTTAATGAAAAATGCTAATGATAAAAGAGAAGGGCTGGGTTTTTTTTGTTTTGTTTTTTTTAACTTGTTTGTTTTTATCCTATATACAGAGAAACATAAACAAGGGAGAGAAAGGTTTAGGGTTGGGGGGGAGTATAATAACAAATGACAAACAGCAAAACTACTTGTTTTCAATTAGCAGAAAGTAGATCCAACACTGCATTGGGGTCTCTAACTATGAGCAAAGCCACAACCTGTTTTAGACCCAGTTTCTTTACCTATAACTCTACTTATTTCACAAAATTGTTATGAGGAACATAAAGGGAAATGTCTATCACACATGTCCAAGAGCTATGCAGATATAAATTTTTAATCCTTTAGTGAACAAAATACAATTCTTTTAAGAAAAAAAAAATTAAGAGGAAATTGAGAAAAGATTAAAAATGTATTCACAAAATTTCAGAAGGTGATCTTATATAAAGAAAATACCATACCAATTTTCAAAAAGCAGTTAGGGATAAGTCTTAGGAACTAGAACCAAGTAAGTCTGTTAACACTCACCTGGAAAAACTTGAAAAGGTATTATGAAACAGGTGATTTGTGAAAACTTGGGGAAAAGGAGGTTGCTGGGATCCTGCTTTGATTTTCTGTAACACACTGAAAGAACCTGAAAGAACCATATTGTCATATTCCAAATCTTTTTATTTTATTCATTTATTTGAGACACAGAGATAGAGAAAGCGTGCGTGCGCACACAAGCAGGAGGAGGGGGTAGGTAAGAAGCAAGGGCAGGGGCAGAGGGTAAAAGCAGGCTCCCTGCTGAGCAGGGAGCACGATGTGGGACTGGATCCCAGGACTCTGGATCATGAGCTGAGCTGAGGGCAGATAATAAACCGCTTAACCAACTGAGCCACCCAAGTGCCCCTGTCATATTCTAAATCTTAACTGGACTTTATTTATAAGATTTTGCTATTTCCTTCACTAAAGTGTATTTTATTTTTAAACATAAGTAAATCTATTTTAAAATGCAGGTTTGCTAGTTACTTGGAAGACACACTTAAGGACTTTTTAACTACCAAATGAAAACATCATACAATATTTAACCAGAATGAGTTAGAGTTGAGTTCATCTGGGAAACTAAACCTGACTGAGATATTAGCCCATAAAACTACCCAGGTCAAATCATCAAAAAGATTATGATTTAAACAGTATCAGTTACTTTCTCAAAGACTTTCAGTTAACTCTACTATAAAGAGTAAAAAAGACTATTTTGATCTTTAAAAACACAAAATGGGGATGCCTGGATGGCTCAGTTGGTTAAGCGTTTGCCTTCAGCTCAGGTCATGATCCCAGAGTCCTGGGACTGAGTCCCACATGGTGCTCCTTGCTTGGCAGGGAATCTGCTTCTCCCTCTGCCTGCTGCTCCCCCTGCTTGTGCCCTCTCTGACAAATAAATAAAATATTAAAAAAAAAAAAATTAAAACACCAAATAGTCTCATTCCAAGGTCTTCAAAAGTATCCTTCAAGATGTGGCAAGACTCTGCAAAATGAGAACAACAATACTTATTTGACCTCTAATAGGACTGCTATGAGATCAAATTGAGACATTATGTATGAATATGTTTTGAATGGTTATTAAGCCCTATACAAATATTGAGCATTATATTAGCCTATGCTAAGATCAACTGCAGACTGATGATTAAACCAATAATTACAAAAACAACCTGTTTTGTTAAGAAAGTTTTAGCAAATGTATCCATATTTATTAAAAGTATTCTTATTTAACTGAAGTACTTATAAAAAAGGTAAAGTTTAATAATGGTTAATGATCTAAATAATGGGCTCATAGAAAACCTTTCTACCATTAAATTACTCGAATGAATTCTTCTTGTATGTTGATACCCTAATGTATA
Organism: Taxidea taxus jeffersonii; assembly: GCA_003697995.1. Taxonomy (NCBI): domain Eukaryota; kingdom Metazoa; phylum Chordata; class Mammalia; order Carnivora; family Mustelidae; genus Taxidea; species Taxidea taxus. The sequence continues at coordinate 25,725 of RCUC01106837.1, forward strand.
CAAGACTTTTAATTTACTGAAATATCATACTCCCTCATGGAACACACACCTTCATAAAGCCATAGCATATGTTCATTTAAGAAAGAGTTCCTGTTAGTTATGAAACTATCAAAATGAACAACACTCCTTTTCAATAAGTAGTATTCAATACAGTAAAGAAACATACACAATAAGTAGAATACAACTTAGATGATGAAAAGTTCCATAACAGAAATATAAAGAAAGTTTAGTAGAAGTTCAAAGAAGGCAAGGGTTATTTCTAGCTATAGAAATAAGGTTGATAAATGTCAGGAAAGACTTCAAAAAAGAAGTCATATTTGTGCTGGGTCCTCAAGAATAACTAGGATTTGGAAACATCCCTAAATAAAACACATATTTCTCTGAAGGAAAAAATGCTTCCAGTTCACTAGGGGAAAAAACCTGTATCTTAGTAAATAGTATCAACATCCCTTCAGTCTTTCTTCACCATTGACACACCTCCCCATCTCTCCCCATATCAAGCATCCCATATCTAATCCTTCGCCAAATCTTATCCGTTGTAACCTCCTAAATATCTCCCAAGTCTGTCCACTTCTCTCTTCTCCACCAGCCCATCATCTCCCTAGCCCAAAGTATCATCATCTCTTGCCCAAAATAAAATAACATTCTGACTGGTCTCTCTGCAGCATACCAATCTATATTCTACACTTCAACCAGAGTGATTTTTCCTCAAGCTAACAGACCAGGCATTATCTTCTAGACCGAGATCCTTGACAGATGGTCACTTCTCAAGCCTCATCTTATACCACATGCCCTCTCACTAACTGCGATCCAGCCAGTCTGGTCTTTATTCAGTTTCTCAAACTTGCCAGGCTCACTAACACCAGGACCATGCAATCCTCTTCCTAGAACTTCACCCACTCCTACCTAATACCTTTCACCTACTTAACTCCCATTCGCCCTTTAGATCTCAGTCACTTCCTCAAGAAAGTCTTCTCTATTCTCCCAAACTGAATTAGATCATTTAGTTATACAAACTTAGGACAGACACCATGTACTTTCATATACAGTATTTGTTAGATTGTAATTGTATATTTACTTTTTGTTTGATTAATAATTACTTCCCTGGCTAAACTATAATCACTATTAGGACAGGGCCCATAAATAATTTTGCCTTAGGGGGTGCCTGGGTGGCACAGTTGGTTAAGCTTCTGACTCTTGGTTTTAGCTCAGATTATGATCTCAGGGTTGTGAGATCAAGGCCCCCATCAGGCTCCAAGCTTAGCAGGGAGTCTGTTTAAGATTCTCTTCTCCATCTGCCCTTCCCCATGTGCTCCCTTGTGCATATGCGTGATCTCTTTCAATCCCTCTCTTAAATAAACCTTTAAAAATAATAATTTTGCCTTAGGTTAGACCTGCCAACATACATATTTGTTTCTAAATCAATTTGTTTTCTTTTCAGTCAAAATATCTACAGTGAACCAACAAATACAGACATTATTGCCCTGCCTACACTGTACCATGTAGTCTGTGAGCCAAGCACAGCCCCTTCACCAGGTCCCCACACCCTTGCTTACCATTATATATTTAGCAAAAATTGCTGTTTTTAAAACCTAATAGTTAGCATGATGTAGTAGCCAGTTAGTTAGTTGCTAATAAGGAGCTTAGGAAGTTTAGTCTAAACCTAGAAAAATTTACTTTGCTTGCCAAAAATCAGCACCTTCAAGGGGAAGAAAATATTTCAGTGATTTATTCAGGTCAAATAAGCATTCCCAACGTCCACTCCACTGTTTACAGGTCTGTGCTGCGATATTTGTAGTCAGGGCTTATGCCATTAATAGTTTGTGGTATATTTGGAGGAATTTAAGGTAGCATATGAAGATTTTTTGTTATATTGAATTAGAAAGCTATGTAACTGACAGGAAAGAGATGTGGTGACCTCTTTGGAGCACTGACTTTGAATAAGTAAAAGGCACTAAAAAAACCCAACTTGTCAGAGCTCAGGATCATACATACCTGAGAATGTGCAAACACCAGATCTGAAATTGCAGAAAGAAAAGAATACTACTGATTTGCCCCCAGATGCATTGTTATTCAGGCCCAAACCAGATATAGAAGGATGTCTGCTATCAGCCAAAAGGGATTAATAAAGACTAGATTTGCCCTTCTGCCTGAAGCAACTAGAATTATTATTTTCTTATATTATTTCTCCTTGAAAGATAAAACAAAAACAGTATCTTATTGGGTACTTTATAAGTAGAGTAAATTATATGACAACAATAGCACAAAGGCCAGAAAGTGAGAAATGGGAGTATAATGTTATAAACTTCTTACATATACACAAAATAGTATAATATCACTTGAAGGTAAACTGTTATAAGCTAAAATAAGTACACTAGAAAGTAATCACTAAAGTTATACAAAAAAGATAGAAGAATTACAAAAAATATACAATTAATACAAAAAGCATTAAAAGAGTAAAAAGAGAGACAAGAACAGATAGTACAAATAAAAAATTAACAGGATAGTAGATTTAAACTTAACCATTCAATTTAAACCCAACTAATCACACTAAATATAAATAACTACATTAAATATAGTCTAAATAGGGGCACCTGGGTGGCTCAGTGGGTTAAAGCCTCTGCCTTTGGCTCAGGTCATGATCCCAGGGTCCTGGGATCGAGCCCCGCATCGGACTCTCTGCTCAGTGGGGAGCCTGCTTTCCCCTCCCTCTCTGCCTACTTGTGCTCTCTCTCTCTCTCTGTGTCAAATTAATAAATAAAATTAAAAAAAAAAAGAAGAGGCCTTGACCTCTTTAAAAAAAAAATATATATATATATATAGTCTAAATACCCCAGCTGCAAGACTAGATAAAAGATCAAGACCCAAATTTATGCTGCCTATATGAGACTTTAAATATAAATAATCAAGTGGGTTAAAGTAAAAGGATGGAAAAAAAATCCCACATTAATACAAATCTCAAGAAAGTAAGAGTAGCTACAGTATTAGGATAAAACAGATTCCAGAACAAAAAAAATCACCTGAAATACAGGGACATTTTATAATAATAAAGTATATAACATTATGTCTTTATCAGGAGGATAAAACAGACCAAAAAACAATTCTCCTAACGAAGCTTCAATATATGAAGTTAAGACGTGGTAGAACTACAGGAAAAAACTGACAAAACCACAATTATAGTCAAAGAGTTCAACAAATCTCTCTCAGTAACTACTAGAAAATGAAGAAGAATATATAGATTTGCACAATACTACCAGTCAATTAGACATAATAGATGTTAATAAAACACTTCACAGCACAAAATACATATTTAAGTGTGTACTACATTCTGGGCCATAAAACAAGTCTCAGTAAATTTAAAAGGATGCAAATCATATAAAATATATTGTTGCCCATGAATCAGAAAACAGTAATAAATGGATATCTGGAAAACCCTCATATATCTGAAAATTATATAACTTCTGCATAGTTCATGGGTTGAAAACAATGCTGAAAGAGAAATGAGAAATTAATTTTAACTGAATGAAAATGAAAACACAACATATTTGTGGGATGCAACTAATGCAGTAGTTAGAGGGACATGTATAGCAAGAAAATGCCTTTACTAGAAAAGAAGAAAGGTCTCCAATCACTGGCCTCAGTTTCTACACTAACAAACTAACTGGCAAAGGAACAACAAATTAAACCCAAAGGACACAGAAGAAGAGAAAAAATGAAGATCAGAACAGAAATCAATGAAATTAAAAAGTAAGAAAAGAAATTTTAAAAGGCAATGAGGGGTGCCTGGATGGCACAGTGGGTTAAAGCCTCTGCCTTTGGCTCAGATCATGATCCCAGAGTTCTGGGATCGAGCCCCCCATCGGGCTCTCTGCTCAGCAGGCTCTCTGTCCTCTCTCTCTGCCTGCCTCTGCCTACTTGTGATCTCTGTCAAATAGATAAATAAAATCTTTAAAAAATAAAAAGGTGATGAAACCAAAATCTTATTCTCACATCAATAAAACTGATAAGCCTAAACCAGACTAACGGGGGATAAAATAGGTAAGACACAAATTCACAATATCAGGGATGAGAGAAGTAACACTGTTAAAGATTCTATAGATATTAAAATGATAAGGAAATACTATGAACAATTTTATGCTGACACGTTTGAAAACTGAGACAAAACTGACACAATCCTACAAAGACACAAACAATAAAAGTTCATCAAGAAGAAATGAATAACATAAATGGCACATAAATGGCCTTAAATCAACCTATTGAAGAAATTAGATTTGAAGTAAAAAATCTTCCCACAAAGAGAAATCCAAGTCCAGATGGCTTCTCTGATGAATTGTACCAAATCTAAGAGGAATATTATCAATTCTATATAAACTCTTGCAGAGAATTAAATCTGAAAAAAAATACCTTAAAATGCATACTATGATTTCAGCACATTCTGAAACCAAAGCCAGAGAGATATCAAAAGAAAACCACAAACCAATAGTTTTCCATAAATGTAAATAAACAATTATTTAACATAATTTTAGCAAATCAAAGAAACCGAACAACACATAAAAAGGATAATAACACTTGACCAAGTAGGGTTTATGCCAGAATGGCAAGCTGGTTTCAAAGTCAATGTAATTAGGGGCACCTGGGTGGCTCAGTCGGTTAAGCGTCTGCCTTTGGCTCATGTCATGGTCCCGGGGCCTGGGTTTGAGCCCCTTGTTGGGTGCAGGGAGCCTGCTTCTCCCTCTCCCTCTGCTCCCCGCCCCCACCTCCTGGCTCATGCTCTCTATCTCAGATAAAAATATTTTAAATAAAAAATCAATGTAATTAATATTAGAAGACGAAAAGAGAAAAATATATATGATCATCTCAATAGATGCAGAAATGCAGAAAATGCATTTCACAAAAAAATTCAACATCCATTCCTGATTTAAAAAAACAGGAACGCCTGGGTGGCTCAGTTGGTTAAGCAGCTGCCTTCAGCTCAGGTCATGATCCCAGCATCCTGGGATCGAGTCCCGCATCGGGCTCCTTGCTCGGCAGGGAGCCTGCTTCTCTCTCTGCCTCTGCCTGTCACTCTGTCTGCCTGTGCTCACTCTCTCTGACAAATAAATAAATAAAATCTTTAAAAAAAAGAAAAAAACAAAAACAAAAACCACCCTCTCAAGAAACTAAGGATAGAAGAAAATGTCTTCAAAAATTGATAAAGGGCATCTACAGAACAATAACCAAAAAAAAAAAAAAAAAAGCTATCATCACACTTAAATAGTAAAAGACTGAAATTTTTCTTTTATTCTTTTTATTTTTAAGTATGTTCTATGCCCAATGTGGGGCTTTAACTCATGACCTAGAGATCAAGAGTCACATGCTCTACCGACTGAGCCAGCAAGGAGTCTCTGAAAATATTTCTCCTAAAATAGGAAAGGATGTCTGCTCCTATCACTTCTATTAAATATCATCCTGGAAGTTCAAGCCAATGTAATCAGGCAAGAAAAAATAATAAAAGGCATCCTGATTGGAAAAGAAGTAAAACTGTCTTTATATGCAGACAACATGTATGATTCCATATACAAAAAAGCCAAATTAATCTACAAAAGAATCCCACTAGAAATAGCAAATGAGTTTATTATTGAGTCTGTAGACTGTACAATGAAAAGCAAAAATCTATTATAGTTCTGTACACTAGCTGGAAATATTGAATTAAAAGATTTTATTTTTTTTATTATTATTTTTTAATTTTATTTATTTATTTGACAGAGAGAGAGATCACAAGTAGGCAGAGAGGCAGGGGGAAGCAGGCTTCCTGCTGAGCAGAGAGCCTGCTTCCCTTCCTCCTCTCTCTGCCTCTCTGCCTACTTGTGATTTCTGTCCGTCAAATAAATAAATAAAATCTTTAAAAAAAATCTTTTTAAATCATACAATCTATAATATCATCAAAATTATGAAATAGGGGTAAATCTAAGAAAAATGTGCAAGACTGTATACTGAAAACTTTGTAGCAAGAAATTAACAACAAAATAGAGAGAGATGTACTGAACTGAAACACTTGATATTATTAAGATATTAATCCCCTGGCAGACTGAATCTAAAATTTATACGGGCATGCAAATGACCTAGACTAGCCAAAATAACTTCTTTTTTCTTCTTTAAGATTTTTATTTATTTGGCAGAGAGAGATATTGAGAGAGAGAACACAAGTAGGGGGAGTGGGAGAGGGAAAAGCGGGTTTCCCGCTGAGCAAGGAGCCCGATGTGGAGCTCCATCTCAAGACTCTGAGGTTATGACCAGAGCCAGGGCAGACGCTTAACGACTGAGCCACCCAGGTGCCCTCCTTCTTTTAAGATTTTATGTATTTATTTACTTGAGAGAAAGAGAGAGAGCATGCTATGTGCGGGGGTGGGAGGAAGTGTAGAGAGGTAGGGAGAGAAATTAATCACAACCCTGAGATCACAACCTGAGCTGGAACTGACAGTCAGACACTTAACTGACTGAACTATCCAGGCACCCTGGCCAAAATAAACTAATTTTTTAAATATTTTATTTATTTGACAGAGAAAGATCACAAGCAGGCAGGGAGGCAGGCAGAGGGGGAGAGGGGAAGCAGGCCCCCTGCTGAGCAGAGAGCCTAACTCGGGGCTCGATTCCAGGACCCTGGGATCATGACTGGAGCCGAAGGCAGAGGCTTTAACCCACTGAGCCACCCAGGTGCCCCCGCTCCTTTCTGACTTAGTAAAGCAAGCTTATGATTATATATTACATGCTAAATAAAATGGCTAAATGATAGAAGAAAAATGTGGGTATGATTCCAACCAAGCGCCCCAAAAATAACTTTTAAAAAGAAAAACAAAGTTAGAGATTTATACCTGACCTTCAACTTATTATAAAACTATAGTAATATGGAGCGGGGAGGAATTATAGTAATCAGGCGCCTGGGTGGCTCAGTTGGTTAAGCAACTGCCTTAGGTGCAGGTCACGATGCCAGGGTCCTGGGTCAAGTCCCTAAGCAGGCTCCTTGCTCAGTTGAGTGTCAGCTTCTCCCTCTGCCTCTCCCTCCCAACCACCCACAAATGCTTGTTCACTCTCTCTCTCACTCTCACAAAAATAAAGAAATAAAATATTTTTTTAAATTACAGTAATCTACAATGGAATACTATGCAGCCATCAAAAGAAATGAAATCTTACCATTTGCGAGGACATGGATGGAACTAGAGCGTATTATGCTTAGCAAAATAAGTCAACTGGAGAAAGACAACTATTACATGATCTCCCTGATATGAGGAAGTGGAGATGCAACGGGGGTGGGGGTTAAGGTGGTAGGAAAAGAAAAAATGAAACAAGATGAGATCGGGAGGGAGACAAACCAAAAGAGACTCTTAATGTCATAAAACAAACGGGGGGGGGGGGGGGGGGGGGGG
>RCUC01106840.1:0-14072 GCA_003697995.1 Taxidea taxus jeffersonii
AAGAACAGAGGAATCAAGCTGAGCTGGTGGGGAGGGGTGTAGATAACACCACCTGAATCACCTTGCCCATGTTATGTTGCTGTCACAACAAATAAGAAATAACATGTGAAGGACGCCTGGGTGGCTCAGTTGGTTAAGCAGCTGCCTTCGGCTCAGGTCATGATCCCAGCGTCCTGGGATTGAGTCCCACATTGGGCTCCTTGCTTGGCAGGGAGCCTGCTTCTCCCTCTGCCTCTGCCTGCCACTCTCTGCCTGTGCTCGCGCTCTCTCTCTCTCTAACAAATAAATAAATAAAATCTTAAAAAAAAAAAAAAAGATTCCTTTAAAAAAAAAAAAGAAAGAAATAACATGTGATCTGCAAACTCTTGACAGGAGAGTCGAATTCACGTGATTAAAGATCTGTAGATGATTTCCAAAGCAGGAGCAAAATAAAATATGAAGTATTCACATTTCTGTTTTCACTTGCTTTTTTTGAGAAGAAGCAGTGAGCTACCTTACTGGTGACAGAGGAGTAGAAATCTTCAAAGTCCTTGAGTTGTTTCAACTGACAGATTTGTGGGGAATACTTATCAAGAAGTCAAGTTAGGAAATAACCTAGTTTTGGAGCACCTGGGTGGCTCAGTGGGTTAGGACCTCTGCCTTCAGCTCGGGTCATGATCCCAGGGTACTGGGATCGAGCCCCGCATTGGACTCTCTGCTCAGCAGGGAGCCTGCTTTCCTCTCTCTCTCTGCCTGCCTCTCTGCCTACTTGTGATCTCTGTCTGTCAAATAAATAAATAAAATCTTTAAAAAAAAATAAATAACCTAGTTTTGCCTGCATCTCGGTGTTGTCAAGATGGTTCTGGAGCTGGGAGGTGAGGAAAGACTGAGGGAGACCAGAGAGGGTCTAATTTGAATATCAGTCAGTTTCTGCTGTTGCCTGCTCTGGTCCCCCAGGATTTTTACTGATTTCCAGATAGGATAGTTTCGTTTAAGGTTTTATTTCAGATGATCAGGTTTTCTTCCAAATTTACTGACTCTAAAACTCTGGGATCTACCAGGGAATCTTCATTTTAACATCTTTAGGTGACATTTAGGCAGAAATGGGTCTTAGTGAAGCAGTTTTTGTTATGCTTCCTGTTTTCAACTCTATTGTCTCTTGGAATTTGATGGCAAAGAATATCCATATGATACCATATTGTAGACAGTGGCAAATTTCCTAGATTCTTCTCATGGTTCCTTGGACAAATCCCAGACATGAATCCCATATGAGTATACTCAGTGTAAGAGCTGCCTGTGTTTAAAAAAAAAAAAAAAGTAATTGGAAGAGCTATGTAGGATTCTTCCTTTAATGAAAGCTTCTGAGAGATTCAGCCTGAGTTTTTATTCCAAGACTAGCATTGCTACTCTTAGCAATCTTTTTGTTTATGAAGTTCAATGGACTGTTCTCAAACTAATGAAAATAGGTTAGAGGGATTAGTACCAAAGTTCTCAAATACTTCTTTTTATGCGGCTAGCCCTGAGTTAAATGATTTCTGCCTACATACAAATGTAGGCACACCTACTCAAATAAGTTTCTGACTTAACATGTATTTCATTGTCTGTGTCATTGCTGGTCTATTTACACTGAATTATGTGATACATTTTTGTTATTTAGGGTTTTTCGTTATTTATTATGCATTATATTTTTCTCTGTATTTTGGGTTATGTTTCTTGGAGAAGACGTCTACTGAGGAAGGAGACTAAACAAAATGAGGTCTGAAAACACATTCCAATTCTCAGATACAATGATTAAATGATAACTTACAATTCTTATGAACTAGAATATTCCTGGCAATTCTATGGATCCGAAATAAGTAATTGGAACCATCTTTAATAGATTATTTTTTTATTTTGTATGAGTAGATTTTATTCAGTTAAAGTGGTTGTAAGCTTACTGAAAAATTGTACAGAAAGTTCCCCTATGCCTTCTGTATGCCTTTTCCTTCTACGGTTTCCCCTATAAAAAACATCTTATAGTAATGTACATTTGGTATAATTGATAAACTAATATTAATAGGTTGTTATCAATTAAGGTCCATAGTGTACATTAAGTTTCACTCTTTGTGTTGTATAGTTTATAGCTTTTGAAAAATGTATAATACCACATGTTTACCATTACAGTCTTGTGCAGAATAGTTTCACTACCCTAAAAATCTGTGCTCCACTTAATTCATCCCTCCTTACCTTCTTTCCTCAAAATCCTTTGTAACCATTGGTCCTTTTTCTAATTGTATACTTTTGCCTTTTCTAGAATGTCATGTAGTTGGAATCATACAGTACTAGCCTTTTTGAACTGGTGTCTTTTACTTACTTTTACCAAGACTACTTAGTCTTACTTAGTATTTCAGGTTTTTTCTTCTTGTATCTTATCTTCCTATCACTGAATAATATTTCATTGTATACAGTACCCCAGTTAACCCATTCACCTTTTGAATGGTATCCTGGTTACTTGCATTATTTTGGCAATTATGAATAAAGCTGTTACAAACATTACTATGCAGGATTTTGTGTCTCATAAGCGTTGAGCTCATTTGGGTAAATACCTGGGAGCATGATTGCTGGGTTGTATGGTAAGCCTATGTTTAGCTTCGTAGGAAACTGCCAAATTGTCTTTCAAAGTGGCTGTACCATTTTGCACTCCTACCAGCAATAAATGAGAGTTCCTGTTGCTTCACATTCTCACTAGTATTTGGTGTTAGTCTTTTGCATTTCAGTCATTCTTATAAGTATGTAGAACAGTATTCAATAAGCTGTTTTAATTTGTATTTTTTTATGACATTATACTATAGAGCATTTTTCATATGCTTATTTGCCACCTGTATAAATTCTTTGGTGAGGGTTGTGTTCAGACCTTCTGCTGTTTTTTAATCTGATAGTTTGTTTTCTTATTATTGAGTTTCAAAAGTTCTTTATATATTTTGGACATGTTCTTTTATCAGATATTTGTTTTACAAATATTTTCTCCCAGCTTATGGCTTGTCTTTTCATTCTGTTAACAGTGTCTTTCACAGAGCAGACATTTTAAATTTTAATGAAGTTCAACTTATCAATTATTTATTTTATGGATTGAGTCTTAAAAACATGTCCATGCCCAAGGTCATCTATCTTTTCTTCTGTGTCCTGTATTATCATCTAGAAATTTCATAGTTTTGCATTTACATTTACATCTATTATATATACTGAGTTAATTTTTGTTTTGGGTATAAAGTTCCTGTTCAAATTAAAAAGAAAAAAGTGTGTTTTGCATGAGGATGTCCAGTTATTCTAGTATCAGTTTTTGAAAAGACTATCCTCCATTGAATTGCCATTGAGAGACTATTTCTCCATTGAATTGCCTTTTGCTCTTTTGTTGAAAATCAGCCAACTATATTTGTGTGGACCTATTTCTGGGCTCTCTTTTTCCATTGATCTATTTGTCTATTCTTTTGCTAATACTACACTGTTTCTCTTAAAAATATTTATTCATTTATTTATTTATTTATTTTAGAGAGAGAATGCATGCAGGGGTGGGGAGGGACAGAGGGAGAGAGAGAATCTCAAGTAGAATCTCCCCTGAGCAAGGAGCCCAACACCTTTCAACCCAGGGCCCTGAGATCATGACCTGAGCTGAATTCAAGAGTCAGATGCTTAATGGATGAACCCCCCAGGTCCCCCAATACTACTCTGTCTTGATTATTGTAAGAAGTCTTGAAGTTGTCAGTTCTCTGTGTTCCACTTTAGAATTCTGTTGGCTATTCTGTGTCTTTTTCCTTTCCATATAAGTTTTAGAATCATTTTATTGATATCCACAAAATATCTTGCTGGGGTTTTCATTGGGATTACACTGAATCTACAGATCAAGTTGGGGAAAACTGGCATCTTAACAATATTAAGTATTCTCACATATAAAGATGAAATATCTCTCAATTTATATCTTTAATTTCTTTCATCAGTGTTTTAGAGTTTTTGTTGTTGTTTTTAAGAGAGAATGCAAGGTGGGAGAAGGTAAAAGGGAGAGGGAGAGAGAGAGAATCTTAAGCAGGCTCCATGCTTAGTGTGGAGACTGACATGGGGCACCCCTGTCCCTAGAGTTTTCTTATTCAAGTTACCTAAGATTTATACTTAAGTGTTTTATTTTTGTGTGTTAATGTAAATGGCAGGGTGTTTGTAATTCAAATTCCATTTGTTCATTTTTGATTAATAGGAAAACAATTGGTTTTTGTATATTATCTTCTATCTTGTAACCTTGCTATAATCTCATATTAGTTCCAGGATTTTTTGTTGTTGTTGTTAATTCTTGGGGTTTTCTACAAAGACCATCATGTCATCTATGAATAAAACGTTATTTCCTTCTGCCCATTCTGTAAGTCTTTTATTTCTTTTCTTGTTGTATATCATTATCTAGGAATCACATATGATGTTGAATATGAATCATGAGAGGGAACATCTTTTTTTTTAAAGATTTTTTATTTAGTTATTTGACAGAGAAAGAGAAAGAGCTCACAAGCAGGCAGAGACACAGGCAAAGGGTAGGGGGAAGCAGGCTCCCCGCTGAGCAGAGAGCCAGATGCAGGGCTGGATCCCAGGACCCTGAGATCATGACCTGAGCCAAAGGCAGAGGCTTAACCCACTGAGCCACCCAGGTGCCCCAAGAGGGAACATCTTTACCCACTTCACAATCAAGAGGAAAAGTGTCTGGTTTCTCATTATTAAGTCTGATGTCACCTGCAGGTTTTTTGTAGATGTTCTTTATCAAGTTGAGAAAGTTCCTTTCTATTCTTACTCTGCTGAGTTTTTATTATGAGTGGGTGTTGGATTTTTCCAAATGCTTAAGAAAAATCTATTGATATGATCATATGAGGTTTTCTCTTTAGTCTCTTGATTACATGAATAATTGATTCTTTTTTTCTGAATGTTGAACAAGCCTTGCATGCTAGAATAAATTAGTTGGTTATGTTGTATACTTCTTTTTATACACTATTGGATTTGAATTGCTAATAATTTGTTGAGAATGTTGGAATCTATGTTTAAGAGAGATACAGGTCTGTAGGTTTCCTTTCTTGTAATGTCTTTGATTGATTTTGGTGTTAAGCTAATGATAGTTTCATAGAATGGGTTCCAAGGATTTCCTCTCCTGTTTTCTGGAGGAAATTTGGGAGTATTTTTATTACCCTTCCCTTAAGTGTTTGACAGAATTCACCAGTGAAACCATCTGGACCTGATGTTTTCTGTTTTAGAAGTTTATTACTTATCGGTTTGATTTTTTTTTAATCTATATAGGTCTGTCAAGGTTATCTGTTTCTCTTATATGAGTTATGGTAGATTTTGTCTTTCAAGGAGTTGGTGTATTTTACCTAAGTTATCAAATTTTTGGACATAGAGTTGTTCGTAATATTCTTTTCTCATTCCGTAATGTCTGTGAGATCAGTAAGGATACCTCCTCTTTCATTTCTGATATTAGTAATTTGTTACTTCTTTCTCCCCCCTTGGTTAACTTGGCCAGAAGTTTTTAAATTTTGTTGATCAGCTCAAAGAACCAGCTTTTGGTTTCACTGATTTTTCTCTATTGATTTTCCATTTTGGATTTTATTTCTCCTATAATATTTACTATATCTTTTTTGGTGCTTGCTTTGAATTTAATTTACTCTTCTTTTCCTGGTTCCCTAAAGCTAATTTGTATTATTGATTTTAGATCTTTCTTCTTTAGTAATACATGCATCTAATGCTATAAATTTCCCTCTAAGCAATGCTTTTCCTGCACTCCACAGTGGGTTGTATTTGCATTTTCATTTATCTGAAATTTTTAAAAGTTTTCTTGAGATATCTTTTTTGACCTATGTACTATTTTGAAAGGTTGTTTAGTATCCAGATGCTTTTAGATTTCCAACTTTTTTTTTCTTGTTATAGAGTTCTAGTTTAATTTCATTGTGGTCCAACAGCATACTTGATATCATTTCTGTTCTTTTAAATTTGTCCACAATGATGGTCAACCTCACTAGTCCAGACACACAGCAGAGCCTTCTGTACAATACCACATGTTGGTTATCATGGCAATCCATAGACTGTGCTCCTGTGCTTTGAGCTCAGCTATGGAGTCTATGTAAATGTCTATCACTGGACAATGGTGATAGTGACAAGCAACACGGACATAATTACCACCCTGCCTGTGCAACCTCTTCATCTGATCCATCTGCCTGTTAAACTGAGACCCTGTAGTACAACCTTGACATTTCCCCCTACCAAGGGCTTTCACCACTTGTGCAAATGTAACTGTGTTTATGTGGATTGGAATGTCCAGCCTAGAGGCCTCCAGAAGTCACCCTGCCCAACTATTTTACTCTGATTCTTTACCATTTTTGTTCTTGCTTGTCTCAGGGGATTGGTGATAGCAGGGAAAACTCCCAGTGGCATATTCCTGCTGGGTTAGGGACATGTAGATAGACCTTCTGATATTCTAAAGGCTTATGGGATCCTCCAGGGTATGGAGGAAGCCCTCATATTCACTCTGATCCATTCCTAGTTCTCTGGATGGTTTGGGTGCCCTTCTTCCTGGACCATGAGGAACAAAAGGTGAAAGTCATAGGGGGCTGTCCTGGGCCTTCCCCAATATGGCCTGAACTCAGCCCTAGCATACTTGGGCCTGTCTGGAGTCTCTCCACACCTGCATAGGTCCCCTTTGAGGAAGGCATTCTTAACTGAGCCTGCCAGAAGACCCAACCAGGAGTTTGTATGGTGTGGCCCAGACCCTGGCTGTGGAGGACAGTAAGGCTTCCAGCTGGCCAAGTGGTCCAAAGAACCTACTGGAACTTCATGTGCTTGACTATGGGCAAGGACCTGAATTCCCTGTGTGGGAACTCTGTTGATGAGTGAAAAACAGCCACCCATAAGCGGGGACTGTGAATGCACCAAAATGTGCTTTATTTTGGTGAGTGTTCCATGTAAGCTTGAGAAGAATGCATATTTAGCTTTTGTTTGGATGATGTATTCTATAAATGTCAATTCAAACCACTTGACTGATGGTGTCAGCAAGTCTATATATGCCTCTTTCTCATTGTATGTAGACACTTAACTTAGATTTTAGCCAATTTTTTATTGTGTCTTTGTAGTAGCTTCTTATGAATTATAACTCTCATTTACCTTTACTCCGTGTGGTGTATTTTGGTGGGAAACATTCCCAGAAGTTGGTTGCAGTTCATGAAAGCTAGCTCCAGGGGCATGAAGTCTGCATGTCCTATGCGGACCATGTTCTGGGGGCTTCACATTTGGTTTAATGCTCTATTGTTCCTTCCTTAAATTCTTAATAATTTTATCTTTGAACTTGTGATTTGGAAGTGAAATCCAGCAGAACAATGAAGCACGTTCATGAGTAGGGGAGGCTGACACAATATCCATATCTACCCTTCCTTAACACTTCATTGCATAGAGCCTTCAGGTTGCCCTGCAAACACAGCATTTTGATGGAACCACAATGTGTAAAGTTTTAGCCAGACTGAAACAGAATACAAGTTAAACATGTTACGTTGAGTAGGTAGGGACACTAATGGACCAGGGAGCCCATAATTTCCTTTAGAACAGGAACTTACTTCAAATAAAGGCAGTGGCATTTTAAAAACAAATAATCAAGGAACCCTATCATAACCTTTATCCCTTGTGTGAGCCAACCAGTTAAAAAGCAAATGATAACATAGAGGGAAAGGCAAACCATATGGCAACCCATTGTTCCTTTTGCTTTCAGTCCTTCCTTAATTCATCAGTAAGCTGAAGGTAGAGAATGTTGGTAGAGTGTGTGTGTGTGTGTATATATATATATATGTATATATATAAAGAAGCAAAATAAAAAAAGTTAAGTTAGTCTTGTATATAACCCTGGTGTTTTGATAAGAATAAAATACATACACTTGCATGAGCTATAAATATGAATTGTGCAATTTAAGTGACTTCACATGTGAGTGAAATATCCTTATGTTTGCATTTAAAACTGCTATTGAACAATATAAGGACAAATGATTAAATTTGTGTTGAGGGGCGCCTAGGTGGCTCAGTGGGTTAAAGCCTCTGCCTTTGGCTCAGGTCATGATCCCAGGGTCCTGGGATCCAGCCCCGCGTCGGGCTCTCTGCTCAGCAGGGAGCCTGTTTCCCTTCCTCTCTCTCTCTCTGCCTGCCTCTCTGCCTACTTGTGATCTCTGTCTGTCAAATAAATTAAAAAAAAAATTGTGTTGATACTTAAAATTTTTAATTGTTCTTTAACTAGCGTAACAATAGCGAAGCAATAAAGAGCACCATGGCAAGTTAAAAGAAATACCATGAAAGTACAGAAAAGGCTTTGTATCTTAGTACCTTTAATCACATGCTTTTCTTCTTTTTATAGAAGGGCCCCACATTTTTATTTTGCACAGGGCCCTGCAAATTATGTAACCAGCTCTGAACTCTTGAAGAAAAAATATTAATTATAAGCAACAAAGAGTTAGTTGTACTGAAATGGTGATTGCCTTAAAACATTTGCTAAAAGTAATGGCAGCAGAGAAGCTACATAAGAAATTACAAAGACAGTGATAGATTTTTTTGACAATTCAAAAACAAAAACTTTTGTACCTAAGGAGAAATATAAAATTAATGACAAATCAGTAAACTGCTTATAAAGATGACAGGTCAGAAAATAATAATTTTATATTTATATCAAATCATTATATAAAGCGTCCTAATTAGACAAATTGGCAACACTTATCAACAGACAATTTATAAAAGAAGAAATACAAAATATGAATCACCATAGGAAAAACATACCTTTAAAAATAAATTTAAATGAGTTTTTGTTTGTTTTTTAACACCAAGTTGACATCGGCTGATGTGCAATGATTTAATCATACACATTACTGCTTCTGGACAAATCTGGCTCACTAAAGACTCATTGGCGGACCATTCAGCAATGTGTGTTAGGAGCCTTCAAAGAAATCATTATGCTTTGATCCATATTTAATTCAGGAATTCTATTTGAGCAAATTAGGAGAGATATATTGAAAGATTTTTGTATCAGGCTGCTTTTTATTTTTTAAATTTTTTTTAAAGATTTTATTTATTTACTTGAGAGAGAGTGAGATAGAGGGCATGAGAAGGGAGAGGGTCAAAGGGAGAAGCAGACTCCCCGCTGAGCAGGGAGCCCAATGCGGGATGATATGGAACTCTATCCAGGGACTCCAGGGTCATGACATGAGCCAAAGGCAGTCACTTAACCAACTGAGCCACCCAGGCGCCCTTATTTTTCAATATTATAAGTAAGGTATGGTGGTGGTTTTAAAATAAATCTATACATTTTTCACCTACTCCCTCCAAAAGGTGAAGTCCAAATCATCTCCCCTCAATTGAGGGCAGGGCCTACTGCCTTGGTTCTAAGCAGATTACCGTAGAAGTGATATTGTGTGACTAGGTTATAAAAGGCACCACTGGTTCATCTTTGCTTGCTGTCTTGGTTTATTTGCTCTGGGGGAAGACACTCAAGCAGCCCTGTGGAAAGGCCCAATCAGCAAAGAATTGAAGTGTCCTGCCAGGAGCCTGTGAGTAAGTTGTCTTACAAGGGACTCCTCCAGCTCAGCAGGTTCTCCAGCAGATTTGAAGCAACTCAAAATATCAGTAGTGGGTAGGAATGCTGTGTGGAATCTTTGGCAGGGTCTTATAAGGAATCACAGAGATCACGATGTTGGAACAAAGTGTTGCCATTTCATGTCATTTGAGCTGCCCATCAAACCGGTGTTTTGTTTGACCCACTGGCCTATAAATTCGTACACTTAAAGCAACACTCATTATCCAACGTAAGGGGTGTATACTAGATGAGGCTCAAGTTGTTCCTGAAAGCACAAGGTGCATAAGGAGGTGGTGCAGCTGCCCATGGACTCTGATACTGTCTACTTCCTCAGCTTTTTCTTATAGGGAGTTCTCTATGATCAGTTGACTATGAAAGAAAGAACTAGAGCCTGACTTTACAAACATGTTCTGCAAAACACACAGGCACCACCAGTACAAGCTGCAGCATGACAGAAGTTCAAATTGTTCATTTTTCCTAAAAGGAGAGATGGTCGGAATTATGGCTATGTACCTGTTTCTGGACTGCAGCTAATGTTACAGTCCTAAAGACTGTGGCTAGATGGGAATTTTATATGTGACAAGGAGGTTAGGGGTAACAGTATTTAGATAGACCCAGCATGAAGATATTTGTGCCCCATAAGGCTCACCAAAGGGTAATTCCAGCAGAAAGGGATTTTAATAATCAGATGGATAGGATAGCATGGTTTTGTGGATGTTGGTGGGCTTCCTTCTAGCCACTCCTGTCACTTACCATTGAGTTCAGAAAAAAGAGGCCATAGTGGCAGGAAGGAAGGTTATGCATGGGCTCAGCAACGTGAACTTGCACTCCCCAAGGCCAACCGGACTACAGCCATGCTGAGTACTCAAACTGCCTCCCAAAATGCCTCCTCTGCTGGCAATTCTTCTGTCAAAACTACCATGTGTGAACTTACAGGACATTTTATCCATTGTCATGGGATTCACACATCACTGCTTATGACCAAGGAAATCGCTTTACAGCAAATGAAATGCAGCCATGACTCCTGCTCATGGAATTCACTGATATCACCATATTCATCATTGCCTGGGAACAACTGACTTGATAGACTGGGGGACTGGTCTTTTAAGAATTTAAGTATGGTACCAGCTATGGTGCGGTATCTTGTGGGATTGGGGCAGTATCCTCCAGGATTTGCCAATATGCTCAAAATCTGCACCCTGTATTTGGTTTTATTTCTCCCGTATTTGGTATTATTTCTCCCATAGCCCCAGTCCAGAAATCATGGGATGAAACTTTGGGCTCTGCTTGGTAGAGTTTTTAATTCCAAAGGGAAGAATGCTTACCCCAGGGGATATAATTCCATTGAATTGGGAATTGAGATTGTTATCTGACCAGTTTGGGTATTTAATGAGATTGAACCAATGGACAAAGAGAGGGATTCCTGTACTGGGTGGGGTAAATTTTCCTGACCATCAAGGGACAATTGACCGCTGCTATTCAATGAGGGTAAAGAGGACTATGTCTGGAATGTAGGAATCCATAACCTCTGACCTATTTTCTTCCCCTTTAATTTGAATGTAGCTTGCTCTAGTAAAAATTGATGCTTCTGTGTTTGCTTAGCTCTTTTCTTGACTGTTCTCTAACCATTCATGAAGTATACATTTTGCTGAATATAGGATTAAATTCATTCATTTTGCAGTTATTGAATGAATAATGAATAGGGAATTTGGAGTCAGAAATTACTTAGCACAGTGGCATGAATTAGGGTGTGTTCCCCTAAAATCTCTGCTCCTAATCCTCCCTTATAACTAGCAATGTACTTCCAGAGTAATAAGATAAAATGAACCACGAGCAGTCACTCCTTACCACAGTCACTTTAATTCTGTACACATTCTTCCATATTTTTGATCCTTTTTTGTTGCCCTCAATGCTCCTTTCCTTTATCTCTGCATTAGCAGTGAGGTTGCTGAACAAATTGCTTCAGGCTTTTAAAGGGAATAGACAAGTCTGCTTTTTGTCATGATTAACTTTTAGGATTTATGAAGGAAGCTGCTCATAAGGTGTGGGCAGAAATCACCAACTACCCATATGTTGCTGGCACTGATAACGTGTAAAATCCAAGGCATACGTCCACAAAATCAAGCTTGCATAACTATTAAGAATACTTCATTTGAAGGTTGGAGGTTTTCTTTTGTGTCCTCTTATTTTTTCTTACCAATTATTTAACCTCTAAAAGGGTTACCACCATCTATCTTTCATTGTCTTGGAAAATATTTTAAAATAATGTCAAGTAGGAAGAATTAAATGGATATGGTGAGCGCGAGTTGGAAATTTTGAATCTAATTCCATTTTTCAAAAATTCACAATATAAATCAACTTGGATTAGATGGTAGTTAGGTTATAAAAAATACTATTTTTGTGTGGGGGTGGAAATGTTCACAGGACTTTTATTGGCTTCATTCTGAAATATGAATGGTATTCTGTTGTTGAGACCTAATCATATCTCTTAAAGGTATTTCAAGGAAAATATGTGGCTAAAGTCCTATAGGTAAAATATTTCTACTTCCATTTTGAAGAGGAGAGACTACTGGAGTTCAGAGAGCTAAAATGGCATGCCCATAAGTCACATATGTGATGGGATGGGGATGAGAATCCAGATTCTTTCCACCCATGCCCATGCTTTAAACACTCAGGAAGGGAAGGGGGTGCAAAATGCTTTTTTAAATAGCTTGTCTTTGTTTACTAGGCTCTCACAGCCTGAGTGATTACTGGCACATCTGCCACTTGAGAAGGCATAGAACAGATTGTGAACATAAGAGTAGGGGTAGATGGTAGGGAAGCTCACTGAGAAATGGATGGAGCCCAAAGAAGGGGAGTTGTCCCTTCTAATGCCTGAGTAATTCTAGGGACACATTTTTATTCTCATGGGAGAAACCAAGGCAGTGGTCACTGAACCAATCTCTGAAACATGTAAGCCAATTTCAGTTCTTTACTTGTACTTGAATTTACTATGGGTGTGGTTTTGATGTGAAAGCCTGGTTTCTTCAGAATCTATAGCACTGTTGCCTAGTTCTAAAAAAAGCAAGCATTTAAGTGAGAGATCTTTAGGTAGTCCATTTATATTCTGCAGACAGAGATCAGTAAGACAGGGAAAGACCTGACACTAGGAGAGTGTAAATTACCTTTACTAACATTGCTGAGTTCATTTAAATAGAAAATATTGATTAGTTTACTTTATGAGAAATTTTACGGTGTAACATCTAACCAAATCACATTTTATTTTATTTTGTTTTTTTTTTTTTAAGATTTTATTTATTTATTAGAGAGAGAGAGAGAGAGAGCACAGGCAGACAGAGAGGCAGGCAGAGGCAGAGGGAGAAGCAGGCTCCCTGCCGAGCAAGGAGCCCGATGTGGGACTCGATCCCAGGACGCTGGGATCATGACCTGAGCCGAAGGCAGCCGCTTAACCAACTGAGCCACCCAGGCGTCCCCCAAATCACATTTTAAAACAAATGATTGAATTGGGGAAGCAAAATTTAAATACGAGTTTCATTTGCACCCCTTTGAGAACAGTTGTATAGCATAGAGAAGGGCACTATGAAGTAAATCAGAAATTGAGACTCAGGAGTCAAAGCATTCGTGGTTTGAATGTAGTCTCCATCACTTGACACTTGCATGACCCTAGGCAAGTTATCCACCTCGCTAAACTTCATTTTTGTTATCTGTAAGATGGGAGTGATATATATATAATTTAAAAATTTTATTTCACCCTTCCCTCTACTCCAAGAGCCACTTTATACTGAATAAGTCCCAATAAGTACAAAGTTCAAATTGCCCATATCACTCTCTCTCTTCAGTTATAGCAAGGGTCCCACAATGGAAGGCAAATGAGGAGCATGGATTCTGACCAGGCCCCTGACATTGTTCTGGGAAAACTTTAGAATAGTGGCAATTGAACATTCTTATGCTGGGAACTTATTTATCAGGGATTTCTCCTCAGGTGACCAATTTCCCAAATCCAAACTGTTGGTTCAAATTCCACCATATTTACTCATCCTTCTGAATTTATGCCCACCAATAAAGAAAATCTGGAGGCTCTTTGAGTCTCTCTGAAGTGTGTGCTTCTCCAATAAAATGTGCTCATAGTAAGCTGTTTCAGCTAAGCCTAAAATTTCCAATTCTGTATGATGGTTTGTAGCAGAAGACTCTTTGGTGTGGACACACGCATGGAGGCTTTTTTCCTTTTCAACTCAGTGTGAATCAGAAATTTTACACAGAGAGCTGGTTGCCGTTCAAATCACTAAATGTCCCTTGATGCCAAGGACATACCATGTTCTGAGGACATACCTCACCCCACTGCCACCCCCATTTCCATCTCTATTACTACACTGGAACTGCTCTGGGAGTACTGACAAATGTAGTACCAGACCCCTCAAAAATGACGTAGGAAATATCTATCTTGGATCCCAGATTCTTCTTTTTCAGGAGTCAATGATCTAGTCAACAAATATCT
>RCUC01106841.1:0-24123 GCA_003697995.1 Taxidea taxus jeffersonii
ATTGGGAGGAAGACAAACCAAAAGAGACTCTTAATGTCATAAAACAAACTGAGGGGGGAGGTGGGGGGGTGGTTGGGAGAGGGTGGTGGGGTTACATTATACAGTTAAATAAAAAAAATAAACCTCAAAAAAAGTGAATCGGAAAAAAAAATAGAACATTAAAATGTATAATAAAAATTTAAGTACTTTCATTTCTGTTTAAAATCTGTTCTGTGTATTTTAATTTTATCTTGAAATGATATAAGAATAATGATACATGAAAGTAAATGAATATTCAGTTTCTGAGGTTTAAAAGTGAAGAATTGAATAAATCTAAAAAAAATAGTAGGAATGAAAAAAATTGAAAAATAAATATATTAACCAAAAAAAAAGGACTTATAAATAATTCCCAATCTGATCTTAAAACAATAAATTAACGTAAGTGATGTCAAATTATTTTGAAAATAAGAGAAAATGTAAATATTATAGACTGGAAATATAAACTTTGTATTTCAGAAATATTTTATTTACTATTATAGGTTCCCTATGCATCCATCTTCAGAATTCAAGGTATTTCTTAAGAACAGCAGTATGTGTAAGGTTCCTTCTGTCCCTAATTCTCACCACTCCCCTCCAGGCCTATGTAAAAACCAAAACCACCTCTGGTTTCTCCTTAATAGGGCCCCTCTATTTAGCCCTAACACAAAATCAAAATAATAATGTTTTTCTATCATGTGCCTGGTTTTTCTTCATATATATATATATATATACACACACACACACACAGTGGTAGATATACTGCCTTCTTCTGAACAGAAGTAGCCTATACTCAGAACTACCAAATTTCACAGAGATAGTTGCAGACTTTTAGTCAGTTGTTGTTTTGTTTTGTTTTGAGAGTTTCTTTCTTCTCTACTCTCTGGAAATATATTCCTTTGGTCCTCTGTGCATCCACAGCTCTCTGATAGCCTTTATATAAGCTGCTTATAATATATCATTTTTTTCTCATTTTTATTAGTGGGAGGATTGGTTTGCCAGGGTCTACATCATGTTGCTTGAGAGTGAAAGTTCTCTCTTGTTTTAAAATTACCCAATATTCTGTTGCACATAGCTGCAGTGTTGATCTTAAAGTAACTTGATAATAGTGTGAGAAAAAAAAGAAAGAGCACTCAAATGTTAAAGTGGGTTTTTTAGCTCAATTGTACTACACACAAAATTTTTTCCTGTCCCAAGTTATAAAGTTCTAATGCCCACTAGTTTTGGCAAAATAATTGGTTTCAAGTGGCACTATTTCTATCCTAGTGTAAGTGCAGTTTAGATACTAATCCCATTCCTGTTTACTAACTTAAGACTAAGTTGTCTTTTGGAAGAATCCTTATTCCATATAACTAATAGCACTTCCATCTGGTTTGCAAAATATCTCCACCATAAAATCGCTGAACTTCTATGAGTAAAGATTAAGCATGTCTGTATGTAGTTACAGCGCCTTCAGGAATCAGTCTGTGTAATTTGTTTCCTCTTCTCTCTCCTTTGTACACCAAGAGCTGCCAGTTTCACAATCACATATTCTGGCTTACTTATCTTCTCTTTTACCTTTTAGCTATGGCAAAAGAAGAGAAGAAGAACATAAAGCATAAGACATTTCCATCATGTGCACATTAAGAAGTCCAGCAGTGTGTGGCATGAGTTTTGAAAAAAATGAAATTTTACCGAAAAAGTACCTTGTAGTACAACCTATAAAGCTGGAAGATTCAAGATCAATGCTAAGCCCAACATAAAGCCAGAGGATAATGAAAATAAACAAAGAAGAATAAAGATTTAATATTTCTTCCCCAAACAAGTATGAAACAAAGGTGAATTGTTGCATAGTATAAGGTAGGCAGAAATGAATCATATGTTCAATTTCCCAAGAATAAGATAAAATGACATTTGAAGTATTTTAAAATGGCACATTGTGCATTGACTTTGAAGATATTATTCCAAAGTTCTAATAATAGAGCATAATCCATTTCATTTAGACTTCAGTTAAATGTGTTTTTGATGTAATAATACATTAACATAATTTTCTAATATTTTAAATTATGACTTTGGGTCATGACTAATTAATCTATGGGGTTTTATTAGACTCTTAAACCCTAGAAATAGTTGGTAAAAAGAAAAATGATGTTTTAATGACTATTTTAAAGCAGTTTAGTCTTTAAAAAGAAATCTGGCTCTAAAAGTTCAAAATTGAAATTAAAGCATGATTTAATGCTTAACTTCTTCCATTTGTTTGGACTAAGAATTGATAGGGACAGCTAAATAAAGGAGTGCAAAGAGGCTTATTTATATAGTAACACAACTTTTATATTGATAATTTTTTCTGTATTCTGGGAGTCATGAAAGGATGAAAGAGTTTTTCATTTTTCTGGACCATAGAACTTTGCCATCTCTACCTGGAAATATTTTTGTATATCCTGATGCCTAATGAATATTGACAATACTGAATTCTTTCAATTAGGAATCACAAACAAGAGTTATGTTTTCCTAGAATTAGTTTATTTAATACAAAACATGACTGTATTTGAAACCAAAAGTTCCACCTACAAATTTCCCAAATGAATGACTACAATTAGTAGAGTATTCTTCCTTGAGAAGAGAAGAAAATCCTAGACCACAGACTAATTATGCAAAAAGATACCAGACTCCAACATCATTTAGCTAACCCCATAATAGGAATATGTCAGATAAAATTGCAAGGAGGACAACCTATGATTTTCCAGGAAAATGTCAAAATCTTGGTGGAATTTATTCACTTACTCATTCTTTCATAAATCAAGTGATAATTCATGAAGTTTTCCAGTTTACCTATAGCTTGGATTTTTATACTAACCTAGGTCTTATTGATTAGTATTAAATTAAGTCCAGTTAGATTTCAAATGCCATTTTGAATTATGTACCCACTAGTGTGCCAGTTCAGAAGTTGACAAACTAGAACCTGAGAGCAAAACCCAGGCTGTCGTTTCCTTTTACATGACTTGTGATCTAAGAGTGGTTTTTATATCTTTAAATGATTGAATAAAACCAAAAGAATAATTAGATTTTGTGACAAAAATTAGACTAGTACCAGATTTCAGAGTCTTTTTTTTTTTTTTTTTTTTTTTGGAACACAGAATTAAAGCAGAAATTGTGAAGAGCCTGAGAATTTACCTTATTTACTGATACATGTTAAGATAATAAGATTTTGGATCTCTTGAGTTAAATAAAATAGATTGTGAAAATAAAATACTCCTCTATCTTCTAATAAGACTGTCAGAAAATTTTAAATTACATACATATCTCACATTATATTTCTATTGGACAGACTGCTTTGATGATTGGTCTTACTAATGATCTACCAGAGAAGTACGAATAAGTGTTTCATGTCTCTTTTAATAGGATTAACTGATCAATACAACAGAATGCTTTTCAGATCCTACAAGAGATTGGAGTTACTTGTACCAAAAATAACATAGAGTATAACAAAATAATAAGTGATGATTTTAGGAATATAAGATCCATCCAACTCAAAGCCCCACTGGTCTGAATTCTCCTTTTCTTTTTTCTTAAGAATTGACAATATTGCAAGATTAAATGGTTTTGGAAAAGATGAGTGGAGAGCTTTTAGACAGTTGACAACTAGCGATCCACCCAAAGTATCTGTTTATATTATTATTGCTTTGTAAGCTGCAGAACACTTTGTTCACAGACTCCAAAATTCAATCTTATAGAAATAGAATTACAGTGATAAAATTTAGGTTGTGCGTCCTGAATTTCTGTTCACTTAGGTTTCCCTCCCCCATTCCCTCCATCCCAGCCTCAGGATAGCATAAGAAAACCATGTAGCTTAACTTGAAAATAAGAATGTGAAGAACAGTTAAGCCAGAGTTCACATTATGAAGTTTTCATCAGTGCTTCTTTGTCATAAAATCAATGGCTATTTTTTTCATTTGAAATATAAAATTCAGTACTTAATATTTTTGAGAATAGTTATCAAATTATATATTAACAAGTAAACTTGAAGATAAGCATATATGGGGGTGCCTGGGTGACGCAGTGTGTTAAACATCCAACTCTTGGTTTAAGCTCAGGTGTAATGTCATGATCTGAGATCAAGCCTGTGCAGAATCTGCTTGAGTTTCTCTCTCTCCCTCTGCCACTCCCCTCCTTCTGCTCTCTCTCTCTATCAAATAAATAAAAAAATCTTTAAAAAAAGAAGCACATATGATTTCTGATTCTCCATAAGTAAAAATATATTTCCTAACTTTTAAAACATCCACACATAATTTTGTATTAGTTTGAACCATATGAAATTGCCAATTATGAAAATGGTCATTTCACATAGTTCAACATGATAGATTAAGAAAATATAGATAATGGGGGCACCTGGATGGCTCAGTGGGTTAAAACCTCTGCCTTCGGCTCAGGTCATGATCCCAGGGTCCTGGAATCGAGCCCCGCATTGGGCTCTCTGCTCGGCGGGGAGCCTGCTTCCCTCTCTCTCTCTGCCTGCCTCGCTGCCTACTTGTGATCTCTCTCTGCCAAATAAATAAAATCTTAAAAAAAAAAAAAAGAAAGAAAATATAGATAATGGGTTTAATAGCTATTTCTGTTAAATTTCTACAAACAGTATTACTTCTACTAGTATCATATCCCAGGTTAAAACCAACACCAGACAGAGGTTTTTAGAAGAGAAATAGCTATATAGTAGGGAAGTTGGATCTGAATTATCTGAGAAAATCTTTCAATTATGCAGAAGAGAAGTTCAAAGTGGCTCATTAATGATCTTCTGAGGAGACGCTGCTAGATTTTGTTTAAGATTTTCTATTGTAGAACAACTTCCAACAGCGAGATTACATAGCCTCAGGAATTAGCTTTTGAGCCAAGGGGATGTAAAATCAACTTCTCCACTCTTGCTATGAAATCAAATCTCAGGTTATCAGCTGATTTATTGATAGCCATCTTCAATGCTGCAGCTTTCTAAATCAATGCCATTATATGACATTTCAGACTGTGGGAGAAATTTTTGTTTTAAGAGATAGTTATATGCATATGTCGAACTAACCTTCCAAAAAACAGGGGAATTTTCTTTTGGATATTATTTGGAAGCCTGAAAAACAGGCATGTGTGTTTAAAAACAACCGTAATTCTTACTTTGAACTATTAATTTATCCAATATCTATTAATACATTGTAATAATTATACTAGATACTAGGAATAAAGAGATTATTTAAATCCTAGTCTATGTCCTATAGAACTCACAGTTTAGTTCTGGAGAAAAGCCTGTGAACAGTATATAGGTGTTAGTTTAAGTCATGGATGTGAATACACTTTCTATTTGCCAACCAAGTTCTTTTATTTAAAAAAAAAATTATATATATATATATATGTATATATATATATTTAATTTATTTATATATTTGAGAGAGAGAGCACATGAGCAGGGGAAGGGACAGGGAAAAGCAGGCTTCCTTCTGAACAGGAGCCCCATGAGGGGGCTTGATCCCAGGACCCTGAGATCATGACCTGAGCTGAATGTAGATGCTTAACCAACTGAGCCACCCAGGTACTCCTAGCAACAAAGTTCTTAAGGAACTTTTTAAATGCTCCTTTTTTGTTCTACAATAGAGGTCATAAATGTTGTTTTTTTCTGTTTGTCATGTCTAGAAGAAGCTCATTGGAACTGAGAATACAAAGATGTGGGCCAAATTATTGTGGTAGTAATATAGATAATGCAATATGGGTATATATTTTAAGAGTTTAAAAGGTACTACACAACAAAGTACACTAATATTTTTGAACTACACATTTTTTTTTAAAGATTTTATTTATTTGTTAGAGAGAGAGCAAGCACAGGCAGACAGAGTGGTAGGCAGAGGCAGAGGGAGAAGCAGGTTCCCTGCCAAGCAAGGAGCCGGATGTGGGACTCGATCCCAGGACGCTGGGATCATGACCTGAGCCAAAGGCAGCTGCTTAACCAACTGAGCCACTCAGGCGTCCCTGAACTACACATTTTTAATTGGGTGTCAGATTCGGAATGCTGACAATTTTATGACAAATTTGTAGCTGTTTCTGCCCATTATTTCTTAGCTTCTTCATCTTAAACTGCTTGATTATCTTTGTTGAAATTGGACAGTTTTATCACCCCATACGATTTAATAGTTTTGAGCAAAAAATGGACAAAACAATTTGGGGAAAATAACTAATCTCTTGCTATAATCGTAAATGGAATAAAGCCAAACCACTTTAAGGCTGATAGTATTCAAAGTTAAGTGTTGTAAGGAAGACAACAAAATAATTGACTTTTTTTCAGTTTTAGAAACCCTCCTGAAGAATTGAAGCTGAGCTAGTTCTAATCAGCTTTCTGTTGTGTTGAAATTTATAATTGCTAATATCTTCTGCACTTGAGAATTAGTACAAAAAAGTTTGCTATGAGAAGTTCTACGAATATAAGACATTAAAATTGCTTTAGAGTCTTTGATCTCACAAGCCAAATGGTATATCTCAATGAGCAGGGATTTCTTAAAAACATATTTTTAAAAAGCTTGAAAATAGAAAATTTAAAGTTGTTTCTATTTTGACACGATAATCTAAAACTTAGAAAATACATTTAAAAGTCACTATGGCCTTTGAATATAACAAGAAAAACTGGTGTAGTTTAAAAAATATAAAACTTCACAACTGCTGGATAATGGGCTTAAACTTCATATTATATGTCAGTCAACTTTCTAAGGTTTACAGACATTTTCTTATTGCTTTCAGGTGACAACATCAGTTGTGTATTGTTTATTAGATTATGGGCAATTTAGGAACTTGAAACATCTTACTTTGAAAGTTAAAGAAACCAACTACCTCTAGTTATTTGACTTTTATTCTATTAGTTCTAAATATAGATGAGATGATATTTGAATCTTTTATTTTTTAGATGCCTGTTTATATGCTACCTTTTCCCTAAGATCCTCCCTAGCTCCCTTACTCAAGTTACTACTACTTTATTTCCACAAATCTTTCTTAAAATATTGCCATGTGGCACTTTGCTAAGAACCAAGGATGTAAACAGGAGAAACTCAAAGTCCCCCACCCTCCTATAGGAAAGTACTTGTATTTTCTTTTGGCATTCAAATTATTCTGTGTTTCTCATTAGTGTCTCACAAAGAGCTCTTGTTTTATTCATCCCTTTCTCCCCAGCACCCAGGTGAATGCCCAACCCATAGATATAGTTGATGAATGGAATTCTTGAAGTATATCCTCTGTCATAAAAATTTAATATCTTTTGCTTATTAAAGAAGATCACTCTATTTTTCATGACTAGAATGGTTTTCTAATATGAGAGATTCGATGTAATCAGTGTAAGAAAGAATGATACAGAAGAAAAATAAGAAATCTGGCTGCCAACCTCTAAGTCTTGTAATGTAAACCATGGCTGTCTATATACCCACACCTGGCTCAGAATCTGGCTCACAGGGGATACTAACACGACTAGTGGTTCAGTCAGTTAATTGAGAAAGTGGGGGAATTATTAGTGGACATAATGCTCCACTCATTAGTTGATGTGTGATTTGGCATATTTTGTTCCAACTCTATATCTCTGTTTCACTCTCTGGAAAATAGCTTTAATCTTTACAACAAGGCTGGGTGTGAAGATTACAAGGAAGAAAGGATTTGTTAAGTGATTACATTAATATTACCTATGACCTTTGTTTTGTTTTGTTTTGCATTGCCTTATACTAAGAGAGAAACCAAACAAAACAAATGCTTCTAATTTCTCTTTCACATATTTTCTTAAAGATTTTATTTATTCGAGAGAGAGAGAGCGGGAAAGAGCAGAACAGGAGAGAGTGGCAGAGAGAGAAACAGGCTCCCTGCTGAGGAGGAAGTCTGATGTGGGTTTTGATCCTGTGCAAGACCATGGGATCATGACCTGAGCCAAAGGTGGATTCTTAGCCGCTTAACCCACTTGAGCCACCCAAGTGCCCCTCTCCATCACATATTTTATGGACGTCATAAGATACACAGAGTTTCTTCTCTGCCTTTTTTTCTGTTGTATTATTGGTCTTGCTGAATCTCTGCCATTCAAATTATAGTTTTGAATACTGATAGATTTTTTAAAATAGTTCATGAGGTAAAAGACATCCAAAAGAATTTTCAACTTTAAATCAGTGTAGGGTTTGGTAAACCCAAAAACATTTTTAGTGGATTTTTCTTAACTGGGACTAATGGGATTCTCAATAATTTTTTAAAAGTGCAAAAATTTTAGTTTCATTATTATTTCACAATTTTTATCCATATGTTGAAATATATCACCACAACCTGTCTATTATATGAGAAAGTAATTATCTATTCACTGATTTGCTCTTCTTTTTAATGCTATATAAAATCTGGTCTTTATTAGTGTAGGCATGATCTAAGATTCTCATCATAGTTCTTTATTGACCTTGGAAAAAATTCATGTACGTGCTTGTCCCAAGTTTCCCTGTTCCATAAAGTTATAAAATATGAGTGTTCTAGCCTAAGCCTGAATATCAATCCTAGACATGTTTTATGTCTTTACCTCCCCTCCTTGCCAAACAGATACATGAATGTTCACAGAGGTAATTATAAGTTTAACATCACAAGAAGTTTCCAATATTTAGTACTATTTGTTATTTATTATGAGAAGTCTGAGGAGACCCTCAACATATACTAAATAAAAATTTAAGTTTTATACATATCAAAAATACAATGTATGGAGTGTCTAATAAGTCTTTTAACTTAAATTATAGTTAGCAAATATAAATAACAAAAGGCCTTACTTCTATGTGCAATGTCTATTTTTAGTTGAGAGGCTAGTGATAAGGCAGCAGTCTTTCTAATGCCTAAACAGTACTTTTCTATATGAAGATAACTTGAAAGTTTCTGATACTTTAAGGAAAAGGCAATCTTTTCTTAATGAGCATCTGTGGATTATTGACAATTTAAAACAAATTTTATCTACTTCCTATTCTAGCAGATATGTCTTACTTTTCTAGTGCCAGATTTTATTAAAGAATATTAGGATAGTATAAACAAACTTAAAAATTACACTGAAAATAACAAAAATCTGTCAAGATTAGTTAAACAATTGGACTAAACATTCAAAAAGTCCACCAAAGATCTTATCAAACCAAATCTTTTTTTTTTAAGATTTTATTTATTTATATGACAGAGTAGGCAGAGAGGCAGGCAGAGAGAGAGAGGAGGAAGCAGGCTTCCCGCTGAACAGAGAGCCCCATGCAGAGCTCGATCCCAGGAACCCAGGACCATGACCTGAGCTGAAGGCAGAGACTTTAACCCACTGAGCCACCCAGGCACCCCTGAACCAAATCTTTTTAAGACAAATTTTTATTGGTTTGAAAAACTCAAGTAATAAACCACCCTGTGGATTGAAGCCATTGTGAATATGCAGAGATGGAATATTTGCAGTTAATCTTATGTATGTTTTGAACTTTTTGAATGACATAATAGAAGTTCAGATTTTAACATGACAATTTCCAGGCTCCTTATTACTGGCCTTATACATCAAATTCAACCAAACCATTTCTTTACTGATGTATCTTTATTTCTGAGATGATCCTGGCAAAAGCTCTCTTGTGGTGCAATTCTAAAAGTTCAAGTTAAATTAACCAACTAATGGAGATAGTTCCCTTCAGAACAGATTAAAGTCCCTCTGAATTAAGTATCTTTGCCAAATTTACTCACCTTTTGTTTAACAAATATTTTTTGAGTGCTGGGCACTGTTCTATGCACTAGAAAGCTAATAGAGAACAAAATACATAAAAAATATCTCTTCCCTCATACGACTTATATTTTAGTGGAGGACATAGATAGCAAATAAATAAGTAAGCATTCATAGGTTATGTTAGATAGTAATCAATGCCAGGAAGAAAAATAAATCAGGGAAGGGGAATAGGTAGTATCAGATATGTTTATGAAACTTCAGAGTTGTTTAGAGGAAGACTCACCGAAATTTTAACATTAAAGTAAAGACCACCCTTTGGCTTTTTGGAGGAAGAGAAAACCAAGAGAGAGAAGAGCAAGTACTGAGGTCGAAAGCAGATGTGTGTCCAACAAATAGGAACAGCAAGAAGGACAGTGTAGTCTACATGGAAAGAAGAGAGGACAGTAGTAGGAGTTAGAAGTTGGGAAAGTAAGATGATAGAAAGGGGTGTGGAAGTTTAAGATCACTGTCAATTTTTTTTTAATTTTACTTAAGATGGGGAGAAATGACTCGAGTTTTATGCAAGACTGATGTGATCATAAATTTAAACAAGATTCTTTGCATGACATGGTGCAACTGGAATGAAGGAAAACAAGAAAGAATACTAGGTAGGTGGCTATGGAAATAATACATAAGGGAGAGAACAATGGCTCAGGCTAGGATGGGACCAAAACCAAAAGGATTTAAGGAATGACTGAATGGAGAAGATGAGGGAAAAAGAAGTGCTATGGACTTCATACAATAGAAGAATGAGAATACAAGTAAATGGATCAAGCAAATGGAAAAGTAGAAGTGCCATCCACTGAGATGGGAAAGAATATGGATCAGTCTCTCTAATTTCTTGACAAACGTATTTAAACTTTTATTTTTTAATGTTTTAAAAAGGTTTGATTGATTTATTTGACAGAGAGAGAGAGAGTGAAAGGGTACCAGCGGAGGGAGCAGCAGAGGAAGAGGGAGAAGACTCCCTGCTGAGCAAGGAGCCCCATGTAGGACTCTATCTCAGGACCCCAGGATCATGACCTGAGCCAAAGACAGACACTGAACAACCCAGGTACCCCCATAAGTCTCCTTTTAAATACTGCTTTAGTCTTACAATATTTGATGTGTACTCTCTTGAAGATAATTCTTTTCTAAGTATTTCATATTTTTTCTTATGGCTTCATTTTTAACCAAAGTAGTTACTTAATACTACGTGTCTAATTTCCCAGTGATAGGATTATTTCAAATTTTCTTTGGTTATTGATTTTGAATTTCACTGAGTTTGGGTGAGGAGAACATAATATGGTGCTGATTTTTCAAAATGTATTAAAGGTTATTTTTGCCTCAGCATATGAAAAATTTTGTTAATGCTTGAAAGAAGTAGGTGTTCTTGGTATTCTGGATATAAAGTTTAAAAATCATGTCATTCAGGGATGCCTGGGTGGCTCAGTTGGTTAAGCGGCTGCCTTCGGCTCAGGTCATGATCCCAGCGTCCTGGGATCGAGTCCCACATCGGGCTCCTTGCTCGGCGGGGAGCCTGCTTCTCCCTCTGCCTCTGCCCGCCTCTCTGTCTGCCTGTGCTCGCTCTCTCTCTCTCTAACAAATAAATAAATAAAATCTTTAAAAAAAATCATGTCATTCAGATGTCTCTTAATTTGTACTTTTTCAGCCTTATCTATCAATTTTTGAAAAAGTATTATTAAACTCTTCAGCTAGGACTTCTAACTTACCTGTTTATCGCATTAATTCAGTCAGTCACATTCAATATACTCAGAGGCATTAACAGACTATTTCATTTATCTACATTGTTCACTGTTTTGAGTCCCTTGAAGGCAGCGACCGTGTCAGCCACTGTAACATTTGAAACAAGGAATACAGGGCCCAGATATAGGAAACCCTAAACTCATCTTTGCTGAATTAATGAACAAGTGTCTATTAAAGCAGAATTAATTTTAGAATATTTTCTCATGAGAATTATACACTTTAGCTGGTACGGCTGCATATTTTCCCTAGTATCATTGTAATTGTGTAAAATATGCCTGTGCAGACAGAATGGAGCTAACTAGTTTATAGGATGATTTGATCTGTAGGTATATTTTCATGATCTAAAAAACCAAATTGGATGATTTTAGATAATCATTTTCTTCTGTTTAGGTGAGACCTGCAAAACAAGAAGATAAATGTTTTCATAAACATTCTGGAACCTACACATTAATTTGACTATTTACTATTTGTAATCCTCTTACAAATGAAGATTTTTTAAATTTTTGGTGTTGATTACCTTCCATTCATATAATATTCAAAGATAAACTCAATTACAGCACTTCACAGATACATTTTCTTTATGATCCTAAACAAAGCATGGACATGATTCTCAATTATTTATTGAACAACTACTATGTATCCTTGTGCATCACACAATTTAGATGAACAGAAAGAAATTATGTATGTCAATAACATGTACATCAACATCAATAACATATAAATATGTCAGCTAAGAATGCCAATAAATATAAATAATATAATGGCAATTGCTATAAAGAAAATATACTTGGGAATAATAGCATTAGAGAATGAGTAGGTTGTGGCTACTTTAGAGTGGCCTCTGTGAGAGGATAACATATGATGACCACAATGATGAGAAATAAGAATTCAAACAAATAGTTAATGGATAGTCTCATAATTTCTCACTGAAAATGTTAAAATGTGATCCATTAAATCATTGCTACTTCAAAAAATCAGTATTACCAATAAAGGCTATAGATTTAATACCACTGAATATGTCAAAAAGGGAGGATTTTTTTTTTAACCACAAAGCTACTAAAAATATCCATAACTTGAAAAGAATTCCACTTTGGGGGGCACTTGGGTGGCTCAGCCAGTTAAGCATCTGGCTTTGACTTAGGTCATGACCCCAGAGTCCTGGGATCAAGCCCTGCATTGCATCCAGCTCCCTGCTCAGTGGGATGTCTGCTTCTCCCTCTCCCTCTGTGTGAGAAAGTTCAGTCTCTCTATCTCAAAAAAATAAATAAATCTTAAGGAAAAAAAAATTCCAGGGAGAGTCAAGATGGCAGAGGAGTAGCAGACTGAGATGACATCAGGTCACAGGAGTTCAGGTAGATAGGTAACAAACCATTCCAAACACCTACAAACCCAACAGGAAATCAAAGAGAAGAAGAGCAGCAATTCTAGAAACAGAAAATCAACCACTTTCTGAAAGGTAGGACCTGCAAAGAAGTGAATCTGAATGGGAAGATAGACCAAGGAGGGAGGGGCCAGGTCCTGGCAAGTGGTGGATGAATGCAGCACAAAATCTGAACTTTTAGAAGTCTGCTCCACTGAGGGACAGCACTCTAGAGGCTAAGAGGGGGTGGAGCTCTCAAGGGGACAGTGTGATCTCAGGTCCCACGGGGTCACAGAAGGACCGGTGGTGTCTGAGTGTAGCAGAGCTCACAGATATTAGAGGGGGAAGCTGACTACAGAGATGGAGCCAATGAGTGAGCACTCAGCTTGGGGTTACCTTACTGTGATCCACGACACAGTTGGGTCAATGCTCTTTGAGCAAGGACCCCACAAATGGCAGATCTGGGGAGACCCACCTTTCTCCACCAAAAGAGCAGTGTGGCAGGAATCTGCTGGGTTTGGAGACTGAAAATGGCGCTGTGTGCCAGAGACAGAAACACTCAGTCACAGACCGGGTGAGCACAGATTGTGGTAGGAGACAAGGGAGATGGGAGTGATTGACAACCTTTCTCTGAGGGCGCACTGAGGAGTGGGGCCCTGAGCTCTCAGCTCCTCCTGGCTGGAGATTGGGAGGCCACCATTTTCATTCCCATCCTCCAGAGCTCTACGGAAAGCATTCAGGGAACAGAGCCTCCCAAGAGTGAACCCAGAGCAGAATACTTAGCCAGGCCCTGGCAAAGGCTGTGCAATTCTGCCTCAGGCAAAGACATTTGAGAATCACTACAACAGGCCCCTCCCCCAAAAGATCAGCAAGAACATCCAGCCAAAACCAAGCTCACTGATCAAGGAGAAGAGCAGAATTCCAGAGGACAGGAAAGCAAAGCATGGAATTCATGGCTTCCTCCCCATGATTCTTTAGTCTTGCAAAGTTAATTAAATTTTTTAATTTTATTTTTTTCTTATTTTAATTTTTTTAACTTTTCCTCTTTTTTAAAATTTTTAATCTAGTTTATCTTAACAATAGCTTTCTAAAAATATCTTTTTAAACCTTCATTATTATAGTAATAATTTATCCTTCATTGAATATGTCTTTATTTTTTTGTATACATATAGGGTTATTTCTTCTAAAAAATGTTGGGATACAATTTCTTCTAATAGATCAAAATATACCCTAAATCAAACACAGGGCTTTGTTCTAGTCTCTAGCCTGGCAAATTCTCTCCACTTTCTTTTTTGTTTCTTTTACCAACCAACTTAACAATTCCTTTTTTAGAATACATTTTTTTTTCTTTTTCATCTTTACAGTAATATTCCATCCCTTCATCATGTTTGCCCTAATTTTTGTGTATATATATATATATATATATATATATGCAGGTAGTTTCTTCTAAGAGATGGAAATACACCCCAAATCAAGAGGGTGGCTCTGTTCTATTTACCAGTCATATATATAAATATATACATATATTTTTATTTTAATTTTTTTAAATTTTTTTTACCCCCTTTCTTCTTCCCCTGATTTGCGGTCTCTTCTGATTTGCTTAGCATACATTTTTCTGGCGTCTTTGCCACCCTTTTAGTATTTTATTCTCTCATCCATATATTCTTATCTGGATAAAATGACAAGGCAGAAAAACTCAACACACACACACACCAAAAAAAAGGCAGTACCGAAGGCTAGGGAACTAATCAATAATGGACATTGGTACCATGTCAGATCTAGAGTTCAGAATGGCGATTCTCAAGGTGCCAGCTGGGCTCAAAAAAAGGCATGGAAGATATTAGAGAAACCCTGTCTGGAGAAATAAAAGCCCTTTCTGGAAAAATAAAAGAACTAAAATCTAACCAAGCTGAAAACAAAACAAAACAAAAAACTATTAATGAAGTGCAATAAAAAATGGAGGTTCTTACTGCTAGGATAAATGAAGCAGAGGAGAGAATTAGTGATAGAGAAGACCAAATGATGGAGAATAAAGAAGCTGAGCAAAAGAGAGACAAACAACTGGACCATGAGGTGAGAATTTGAGCAATAAGTGATACAAAAAGATGAAACAATATTAGAATAATTGGAATTCCAGAAGAAGAAGAAAGAAAGAGGGGGACAAAGGGTATATTGGAGAAAATTATAATAGAGAATTTCCCTAATATGGCAAAGGGAACAAGCATCAAAATCCAGGAGGTGCAGAGAACACCCCCAAAATCAGCAAGAATAGGTCCACACCCTGTCATCTAATAGTAAAACTTTCAAGTCTTAGCGACAAAGAGAAAATCCTGAAAGCAGCCCAGGACAAGAAGTCTGTAACACACAATGGTAAAAATATTAGATCAGCAGCAGACTTATCCACAGAGACCTGGCAGGTCAGAAAGAACTGGCATGATATATTCAGAGCACTAAGTGAGGAAAACATGCAGCCAAGACTATTATATCCAGCTAGGCTATCATTGAAAATAGAAGGAAAGATAAAAAGTTTCCAGGACAAACAAAAGCTAAAAGAATTTGTAAACACCAAACCATCTCTATAGGAAATATTGAAAGGGTCCTCTAAGCAAAGAGAGAGCATAAAAGTAATAGACCAGAAAGGAACAGAGACAATATACAGTAACAGTCAACTTACAGGAAATACAATGGCACTAAATTCATATCTCTCAATAGTTACCCTGAACGTAAATGGGCTAAATGCCCAATCAAAAAACAGAGGGTATCAAAATGGATAAAAAACTAAACTCATCAATATGCTGTCTACAAGAAACTCATTAGAGAACCAAAGACACCTCCAGATTTAAAGTGAGGGGGTGGAAGACAATTTACCATGCTAATGGACATCAAAATAAAGCTGGGGTGGCAATCCTTATATCAGATCAATTGGATATTAAGCCAAAGACTATAATAAGAGATGAGGAAGGACACTATATCATACTCAAAGGGTCTGTCCAACAAGATTTAACAATTTTAATTATCTATGCAGCCAACTATATAAACCAATTAATAACAAAATCAAAGAAACACATTGACAAGAATAAAATAATAGTTGGAGACTTTAACACACCCCTCACTGAAATGGACAGATCATCCAAGCAAAAGATCATCAAGGAAATAAAGGCCTTAAGTGACACACTGGACCAGATGGACATCACAGATACATTCAGAACATTCCATCTCGAAGCAACAGAATACACATTCTTCTCTAGTGCACATGGAACATTCTTCAGAATAGATCATATCCTGGGTCACAAATCAGGTCTCAGTACCAAAAGATTGGGGTCATTCCCTGCATATTTTTAGACCACAATGCTCTGAAACTAGAACTCAATCAGAAGAGGAAAATTAGAAAGAACCCAAATTCGTGGAGCCTAAAGAGTATCCTACTAAAGAATGAATGGGTCAACCAGAAAATTAAAGAAGAATTGAAAAAATGCATGGAAACAAATGTTAACAAAAACACAACAGTTCAAAATCTGTGGGAAATAGAAAAGGCAGGCTTCAGAGGAAAGTATATAGTGATACAAGCCTTTTTCAAGAAACAAGAAAGGTCTCAAATACACAACCTAACTTTACACCAAAAGGAGCTGGAGAAAGAACAGCAAAGAAAGCCTAAGCCCAGCAGGAGAAGAGAAATAATAAAGATCACGGCATAAATCAATGAAATAGAAACAAACAAATAACAACAAAAACAGTAGAACAAATCAACAAAATGAGGAGTTTCTTTGAAAGAATGAATAAGATTGATAAACCCCTGGCCAGACTTATCAAAAAGAAAAGAGAAGAGACCCAAATAACTAAAACCATGAATGAAAGAGGAGAGATCACAACCAATACCAAACAAAACAAAACAAAACAAAACGATTATAAGAACATATTATAAGCAACTATACACCAGCAAATTTGACAATCTGGAAGAAATGGATGCATTCCTAGAGACATATAAACTACCACAACTGAACCAGGATGAAATAGAAAACCTGAAAAGACCCATAACCACTAAGGAGATTGAAGCAGTCATCAAAAATCTCCCAAAAAACAAGAGTCAAGGGCCAGACAGCTTCCCAGAGGAATTCTACTAAACATTAAAAAAAGAATTAATACTTATTCTCCTGAAACTATTCCAAAAAAATCCAAATGGAAGGAAAACTTCATAAAACTTTTATGAGGCAAGCATCACCTTGATCCCAAAACCAAAGACCCCACCAAAAAGGGGAATTACACATCAATATCCATGATGAATACAGACGCAAAAATTCTCATGAAAATACTAGCCAATAGGATCCAACAGTACATTAAAAGGATTATTCACCACGATCAAGTGGGATTTATTCCAAGACTGCAAGGTTGGTTCAACATCTGCAAATCAATCAATGTGATATAATATATTAATAAAAGAAAGAACAAGAACCATATGATACTCTCAATAGATGCTGAAAAAGCATTTGACAAAATACAGCATCCTTTCCTGATAAAAACTCTTCAAAGGGTAGGGATAGAGGGTACATACCTCAATATTATCAAAGCCATCTGTGAAAAAACCACAGCAAATATCATTCTCAATAGAGAAAAACTGAGAGCTTTTCCACTAAGGTCAGGAATGTGGCAAGGATGTCCATTATCATCACTGCTATTCAACATAGTACCAGAAGTCCTAGCCCCAGCAATCAGACAACAAAAAGAAATTAAAGGCATCCAAACCAGCAAAGAAGAAGTCAAACTATTACTCTTTGTAGATGATATGATACTTTATGTGGAAAACCCAAAAGACTCCACTCCAAAACTGCTAGAACTCGTACAGGAATTTGGTAAAGTGTCAGGATATAAAATCAATGCACAGAAATCAGTTGCATTTCTATACACCAACAAGAAGACAGAAGAAAGAGAAATTAAGGAGTTGATCCCATTTACAATTGCACCCAAAACCATAAGATACCTAGGAATAAACCTAACCAAAGAGGCAAAGAATCTATACTCAGAAAACTATGAAGTAAAAAAAAAAAAAAAGAAAGAAAGAAAACTATAAAGTACTCATGAAAGAAATTGAGGGAGCCACAAAGAAATGGAAAAACGTTCCATGCTCATGGATTGGAAGAACAAATATTGTGAAAATGTCTCTGCTACCTAAAGCAATCTACATGTTTAATGCAATCCCTATCAAAATCCCATCCATTTTTTTCAAAGAAATGGAAAAAATAATCCTAAAATTTATATGGAACCAGAAAAGACCTCCAATAGCCACAGGAATGTTGAAAAAGAAAGCCAATGTTGGTGGCATCACAATTCCAGATTTCTAGCTCTATTACAAAGTTATCATCGAGACAGTGTGGTACTGGCACAAAAACAGACACATAGTTCAATGGAACAGAATAGAGAGCCCAGAAATAGACCCTCAACTCTATGTCAACTAATCTTTGACAAAGCAGGAAAGAATGTCCAATGGAAAAGACAGTCTCTTCAACAAGTGGTGTTGGGAAGATTCGACAGCCACATGCAGAAAAATGAAACTAGACCATTTCCTTAGAACACATACAAAAATAGATTCAAAATGGATGAAGAACCTCAGTGTGAGAAAGGAATCCATCAAAATCCTTGAGGAGAATAGAGGCAGGAACCCCTTCAACCTCAGCCACAGCAGCTTCTTCCCAGAAACATCACGAAGGCAGGGGAAGCAAGGGCAAAAATGAACTCTTGGGATTTCATCAAGATCAAAAGTTTTGCATAGCAAAGGAAACAGTCAACAAAACTAAAAGACAATGGACATAATGGGAGAAGATATTTGCAAATTACATCTCAGTTAAAGGGATAGTATCCAAAATCTATAACAAATTTACCAAACTCAACACCAAAAGAACAAATAATCCAAGCAAAAAATGTGCAGAGGACATGAACAGACAATTCTGCAAAGACTTCCAGATAGCCAACAGACACATGAAAAAGTGCTCCACATCACTCAGCATCAGGAAAATACAAATCAAAATCACAATGAGATACCACCTCACACCAGTCAGAATGGCTAAAATTAACAAGTCATGAATTGACGGATGCTGATGAGGATGTGGAGAAAGGGGAACCCTCCTACACTGTTGGTGGGAATGCAAGCTGGTGCAGCCACTCTGGAGAACAGCATGAAAGTTCCTCAAAAAGTTGAAAATAGAGCTACCCTACAACCCAGCAATTGCACTACTGGGTATTTACCCTAAAGATACAAATAGAGTGATCTGAAGGAACACATACACCTGAATGTGTATAGCAGCAACGTCCACAATAGCCAAACTGTGGAAAGAACCTAGATGTCCATCTACAGATGAATGGATAAAGAAGAGGTGGTAGATATATACAATGGAATACTATGCAGCCATTAAAAGAAATGAAATCTTGCCATTTGCAAAGATGTGGATGGAACTAGAGGGTATTATGCTGAGCAAAATAAGTCAATCAGAGAAAGACAATTATCATATGATCTCCCTGATATGAGGAATATCAGAAGCAAAGTGGGGGGGGTTTAGGGATGGGAAGGAAAAAATGAATCAAGTTGGGATCGCGAGGGAGACTAACCGTAAGAGACTCTTAATCTCACAAACAAACTGAGGGTTGCCGCTGGGAGAGGGGCTAGGAGAGGGTGGTTGGGTTATGGACATTGGGGAGGGTATGTGCTTTGGTGAGTGCTTTGAAGAGTGTATCCCTGACGATTCACAAACCTGTACCCCTGGGGCAAATAATACATTATATTTTAATAAAAAACAATTTAAAAAATATATATAACCCCCCCCAAAAAAATTCCATTGTGGGAATAGGTCACCATATTGAAGAGTAAGGCAAAAATTCAAATGCATGTGCTCTACTTTATGTTCTCAAAGATTTTAGTGATTTTATTGGCCCAAATCCTAAACAATGGTGATACTTATTTTGAAAAAAAAAGTGTGTGTTAATATTTACCTATCTTACCGATATTTATCAAATAATTTATTTAATCATAAGTGTGGAGAAAATATTAACAGATTTATTTTAAAAGTTTAAAAATTAAATTCTTCAAAACATGTACCACCACTTTTCATACAAACTTAGTGTATGCCCTAATTAAAGCTCCTGAATATGTTATTTGGACTGGACTGTTCTTTCATCATATTTTGATCTCCTTTTTGTTCTCTTAATACCTAGTCCCAATACCAAATGCCAATTTAAGTATAGCATAACAATGGTCAATTAATTTGCTTACTTATGGGATAAAATAAGAAGCTCATGCAAACTTAAAAAAAAAAAAACACTTCATAGCTACAGTCATTTGAATCTGCAACTAACTCCTTAGAGAACTTGCAATTAATTTGATTTTATTTATGTCTTATTTTTGAGCTTCAGAAGCTTATCTAATGTGTGTTTCTCTTCAAAAAATCTTTTCACTAAAATTTGTACCTCATCTAATTTTAACAGAACTCTTGCCTTCATCCTTTTAGGATATGTAAAAATTATCTCTTCCAATGACATCACCAGCAGTAAAGGAAAAAAAAAGCATAGCAGCAGTCTATCAAAAAGTACTTACTACTTCTTATGGAAAATACTAAAATATTTCAAGAATAGTACTGACAGAATAGATAACGGGAAATAGGAATGGGATATTTGGGAGC
Source organism: Taxidea taxus jeffersonii (assembly GCA_003697995.1). NCBI lineage: Eukaryota > Metazoa > Chordata > Mammalia > Carnivora > Mustelidae > Taxidea > Taxidea taxus. Next base: position 20,504 of record RCUC01106841.1, read on the forward strand.
AGAAATGACAGATAATAAAAGATAACAAAACCCAGTCTTCCTATACATCATTATGACCTTCTTTTCCAAAATTGTGGAGCCCATGTCTTGGAATAGAGTTATGTTTAGAAGTGATGCTCGATGGTCCAATGGAAAAATCATTGTATAATTACCCTTTTTTTGTAGATTCATAATATATATCTGTATTATGAAAACTGTAAGAAGTTGTGTAGTCAAGAAATGTATTTTCTTTGTTTATAGGGATTTCAAAATGTATTTAATGCTAGAATGTTTCCCTTTCTTACCCACCCACTCAACAGTGCACTCAGTGACATGGCTTTTCAAGACACCAGGCTACAGAACTCTGTGTTGATTTTCTTCTGAATTCGGCCCTTGTCTCTCATACTTTGCATTGCTGAATATTACACCATTTATAGTTTCTTACCCTACCCAGGACTTGGATACTCACTCCTTAAAAGAAAAATAAGTCTTCAAAGTGAGTCAGTCTTAAAAACATGAAAAAGAGGTTCCATTCAAAGCAGAAAGTTTTTCAAGTTAGAAATTTTTGAAGACTGTAAAATGTAATTTCATTGCCATTGTCAAGATATTTTAAAGGTGAAATTAGAAAAAATGATGCTGGGTCACCTGGGTGGCTCAGTGGTTTAAGCCTCTGCCTTCAGCTTGGGTCATGGTCTCAGGTTCCTGGGATTGAGCCCTGCATTGGGCCCTCTACTCAGCAGGCAGCCTGATTCCCCCTCTCTCCCTGCCTGCCTCTCTGCCTACTTGTGATCTCTTTCTTTCTCTGTTAAATAAATCAATAAAATAAAAAATTGCTTCTTTTCAAAATAAAATTATATAAAAATCACAAATATTTGGAAGTCAGAATTTAAGTTGCAACTTCATAGGTTTTAATTTTAATTAGTGTACCCTAATTCAGATCTAATATTGGCTTTCTACTTAAATATTGGTATTTTAAAGTCATATTTTATGCTTTTAGCTTTGTTATTTTTGCAAATAACTCATTAAGACTTATCAAATTCTGAAGACAAATCTCCTTCAGAGAACTGACAGAATAACCATCACTTCTTGAATGTCAGCTGCAGAAAATTAACTTTGGACAGAAAGTTAAAAGATGTTCATTCTAGTCTTGCTTGGTCACTAAATATATAGGTGACCTAAAGCAAATGAGTTAGCCTCATTTGTAACATGAAGATTCCCAGTAGAGTTGTTGCTTTTATCTATATCATATGATTCCAAACATAAGAAAATAATATTCTGAAGCATATTTCTAAGTAATAAATGGAATTTTCTCCAGACGAATGTGCAGGATTCCAACGTGGCTTGAGTTTTTAATAACAAAATGAGCACATGTTAAATATGTATTATGGCTTATGCAAAATTTTTCAAACATTATATTAACTCTTAGAATAGCCCTGTTTTTATGATAGTATCACCTCCATTTAATGTTTAAGGAAACAATAGTGCAAACAAATTAAATTTCTTGTCTATTAGGGAGGAGAAAATTCTGAGTTGAATCTCAAATTCAAGTATCTCACTCCAAAATCCAATGGTTTTTTTATGCTGCCAAAGAGTTTTCAACAAGTGCATACAATTATTTAGTTGTGTCAAATAACACTGCAATGATTGTTTCTTGCTTTCCTTTCTAATTATTTTTAAATAAAAGCAGTTGCATTTAGCAGGAAATGTGTTAATCTCTAACTTTCTTTTCCAAAGAGCAAAATGTACCTTAAAAGCATTCCTGAGGTTTCTTTCTCAAAATAGAGGCTTCTTGGGACGCCTGGGTGGCTCAGTTGGTTGAGCAGCTGCCTTCGGCTCAGGTCATGATCCCAGCGTCCTGGGATCGAGTTCCACATCGGGCTCCTTGCTCAGCAGTGAGCCTGCTTCTCCCTCTGCCTCTGCCTGCCACTCTGTCTTCCTGTGCTCACTCCTGCGCTCTCTCTCTCTCTGACAAATAAATAAATAAAATCTTAAAAAAAAAAAAATAGAGGCTTCTTTTGTTCTCCACAACTGATACAATCTTCATCTACCAATTCCTCTGTTATAAATTTGTTAAACAGACTTTGAGGTTAGTCAAGTGTTACGTTATTGTCTTTGGATTACTGTCATTAGTACTTATTTAATTAGAATAACATTGCAAAATAAACCATTTTTCCTTCAGTATGCATTTTATATGGTAGAAAGTCCACTTAACACCGTGTGTTGTTTGATTATAATCCACTAAAGTCATCCACAAGATGTTGAAGCACTTCTGAATTTTACCATCTATTAAGAGTTCAGGGGATCACAGTCAGTGCACATCTGCTATAGATGTCAACCCAGGATACTCAATTCCTCTCATGAATTCTTTGGGTACCAAAGAGAGCTTTTAAACAGCCACTAATGAATCCTGATGTATCCCCTGAGAGTGTATTTGTGCATACATACAAGGCAAAATAACCATTATATAAGTACTTCAGTTACTGGAACCACTCCAGTATTATTTAATCCACATTTCAATACATTAATTACATGGCACCCCCATGAAGTGTGCAAGTACTTAAATTACTTTAATTTAATTTTAATTAATAATAAAATAGTAAATATTAATAAATTAGTATTATTAATATTTATTAATAAATTATTGATAAAATAATAATAAAATTAATTTTAATTCCATAGGCAAACCAAAGTAATTAAGCTAATTCTAAGTAAATTAAGTAAAACGGGGTTATGGGGAAGTCAACAATACATTTGCCAAAAATGGAATTAAGGATTTTTGATACCCATTTTAAACTCAAAAAGTTGTTTCATAGTCTCTACAGAGTTCTATATGTATTATTTATTGGGAATACAATCAAGAGGCATAACTGACTATAAAATCATCAACCAAATTTGTACAAAGGTCATGGTTTAGCACATCAATATACTGAAGGGATGAACAGGATATTAGAGAGTTTAGTTTGAGATTTATCCAAACATGTTTGTGCACATACAGGAGCAGGATTAAGTGAGAAGCAGTTTCGCTTTAAAAAAAAATTCACTTTGGGGAACCTTGGGTGGCCCAGCCAGTTAAGCTTCTGCCTTCAGAGTAGGTCATGATCCCATGGTCCTAGGGCCAAGCCCTATGTTGGGCTCCCTGCTCAGCAGAAACCCTGCTTCTCCTTCTGCCTGCCATTCTCCCTGCTCATGTGCTCGCTCTCTCTCTCTCTCTCTCTCACACACGCACACAAATAAATAAATAAAATCTTTAAAAATATCCATCTGTATTTGTCACATTTTTTATTATGTTCAGTTAGCCAACATATAGTACATCATTAGTTTTTGATGTAGTGTTCAATGACTCATTAGTTGTATATAATATCCAGTGCTCATCACAACATGTGTCCTTAATACCCACAACATTTTAAAGCAGAATGTGACTTAAGCCCTACAATTACATCCACAAAACTTGTTCTGAGTTAGTTTTCAAACTGCTTTACAACATGCCTAAGTAGGCTTATAATTTTGCTATTCTAAAACAATGCTTTTGTTTTGAAGCAAACTCTATGGGTAGTTACTTCCATCAAGTTGGTTCAGTTTAACATACTAGAGGCCTGGTACATGTACTTCACAACTACAAGGGATAGGGATAGGGAAAGGAG
>RCUC01106842.1:0-21973 GCA_003697995.1 Taxidea taxus jeffersonii
ATTTGGTTGTGTTAGAAATGAAGGAAACTAGAAAACCTGGAAATCAGAGTTTCCTGAGATTTAGCTGTATTTAAAAGTTTTGCTTTAGGATTAAAGGCTTTTGGTAGGTGATATTATGACTATGTTTAGAAAGTTTTGGGGGGTTTTTTTTAGGGCTTAAGAAATTACAGTTTTGAGAAGATAAAAATGTTCTGGAATTAGTAGTAATGCTTGCACATCTTTGTGAATACATTAAAAAACACTGAATTGTGCACTTTAAAATAGTGAATTTTATGAATTGTATCTCAGCTTTAAAAATTATTGAACTGTTGGTTGAAAATATTAGACACAGAATGTATTTTCCAATAGGAGCTATAGTTTGACCCACATTATAATTGAACCAATGAAAGAGAGCTGGTCATAGGAATGTAACTCTTGTGTTATTGACACTAAATTCTGAATTTGCCTCCATAATTTTTTAACATTCTCTGTAGAAGGAACACAACTGCATTGCAGTTGAAAGCTTTAAAAATTCTATAAATGAGAGTAGTATCTATGTACCACAAGTTTGTCTTTTGTGATTCCAAAGTCTGAATAATCAGCTTCAAATCTCTTACTGTATTGGGTCTCTATTTTCTATTCATTGTTTGTCTTCTGAGCACAGAATTAACTTATACCAAAAATTATTAGAGCCATTGTATCACAGTCTGAGGAGAGACTTAGAAAATCCATTTTACAGAGGAGGAAACTGAGGCCTAGAGATGTTAAATTACCCGCTCACGGTCACAGACCTGACTGGTTACAGTGCAGTGAAACCTTTCTGGAAAACATTTAAAATGTTACTTCATAAACTTTAGCATGCTGGAATGGACCAATAATAGCACCATTTCTGAGCCTTCTAGCAGACAGAATTATGTCTGTAGGTTTAGGTGTTTTCAGTACAGTGAAAAATTTGAATGTGTCAGGGTTATTCTGTGTGTTGGATAGAGGTGAATATAGGATAAGGGGCTTGGGATTGATGACCTCAAGAAAGGAACTCTTGGATTTTATCCTCTTGAAAATGATATAACTTGGGGGGATATCTCAATTTAGGAAATCTGTGCTGCCTTTGATGTTAAAGAAGAAACATACAAAAGCCTGATGCAGAAAGGCCAGCAGATGCTTGCAAGATGCCCCAAATCTGCAGAGACAATTGACCAAGACTTAAATAACTTGAAAGAAAAATGGGAATCGGTGGAAACCAAGCTCAATGAAAGGAAAGTATGTGCTTTAATTAATGTCCTAGAATGATCATTTTAGTTGTTTTATTTTGGGGGCTTTACTTTATCTCTGAGTAGAATTATCAGTGGAACTTTTAATGATCCGTGTCTAAATTTTCTTCGTATACATATGGAGGTTTCATTGGGTAAATTGGAAATAATATTCTCTTTTAACATGGGAGAACAGAGTTAAAGTAGTCTATTCAAACAGACCATAGATCAAGCGTTACTAGGTATATTTTTAAATTTGTGAACCACACTAATTCTGGATAGTTAAATAATTCTAATCACACTTACTTGGGTATGTAGTGGGGAGGGAAAAAAGGAGGGCAAGAGAGCAAGATGATCATATATATAATAAGCACTTCCATAACAAAAGTGATGAAAATGGATTAAAATGATCAGTGTTTAATGCTATCAGAGAAATGATAGGCTAGGAATACTAGATTGTGTGCCCTCACTGACAGAGCATATAATGTGCATATATTTCTTAGTACTTTGACCCCCAACATTAATCGTGTGAATGTCAAGTTTTCTTTCTACAGATTCTGTTTAGTAGTTATGTTCTGTGATGTTCTGTGGTTAATTGCCCCCAAATCACAATTTTAGTTTGTATTAGATATATATTTTTTTTAAATTTTTTTTAGCTGCAGTGAGATCTTCTCACTATACTGAAGGGAGTTTGGTTTGCCAGTATTTTAGTGAAAGCCCGTTACATTCATAAACTGTTTAGGTAATACAGAAATACAGATTAAGTACAAATAAAGTATGGATGGGAGGGAAATCTGCCAGAGAGTGGTTAAACTGGGGTAAGGGAGGGGGAATTAAATATCATCAAATACTAAATAATCTGTCTTCGCAGACTAAACTGGAAGAGGCCCTCAACTTGGCAATGGAGTTCCACAATTCTCTCCAAGACTTCATCAACTGGCTAACCCAGGCTGAGCAGACCCTAAATGTAGCTTCTCGGCCAAGTCTTATCTTGGACACAGTCTTGTTTCAAATCGATGAACACAAGGTATGTTGTAACTCAGATGGCTAGCATTCTCATTGCAGACCTTGCTAGACAACACACTGTTTTAATGTCAGAAGCATGAACTTGTGGTTTGAAAACTTTATTTTGTCCTTTAAAACGGTTTGAGCTCATGACACAAAAAGCATTTTTAAGATAAAACAGTTTTGTTTTGATTTTTTAAAGATTTTATTTATTTATTTGATAGACAGAGATCACAAGTAGGCAGAGAGGCAGGCAGAGAGAGAAGGGGAAGCAGGCTCTCCACTGAGCAGAGAGCCCAGTGCGGAGCTCGATCCCAGGACCCCGGGATCATGACCCGAGCCCAAGGCAGAGGCTTTAACCCACTGAACCACCCAGGCGCCCCAAGATAGAATAGTTTTTCATTTCTTTTCTTTTCTTTTTTCCTTCGGTAAAGGTCTTTGCCAATGAAGTAAATTCTCACCGTGAGCAGATAATAGAGCTGGACAAAACTGGAACCCACCTGAAATATTTCAGTCAGAAACAAGATGTTGTCCTAATTAAGAATCTATTGATCAGTGTCCAGAGTCGATGGGAAAAAGTGGTTCAACGGTTAGTAGAAAGAGGAAGATCTTTGGATGAGGCAAGGAAGAGAGCCAAGCAGGTAAACTTTTATTAAACTCTCTGAACTTTGCAATCAATCAGTTTTAGGTGCTAAAATATTTATCATGTTGTTAAAAGTACTTTTGTTGGAAGCTGTATTCATTGTAACAATCGTGGCACAAGGCCAAGGTGTTTGTTTCCTAAAAGGGCTGTGGCCTGAGTTTCAATGGTGACATCACTCTTTGCCCTGGCAGCACCTTCCGGTCCTGAGGACTGATCTTGAAAAGACTGATTATAGCTTGGCTTCATAGACTAACTGTTATCATTAAGGTCCAAAAAGAGGCTCAGATTTTTTGCTATGAGTTTGGTTTGTTGGTTTTTCCCTTTGTTCTTGCAATCTCTACTCTCATACCCGGACTAAGTCATTATACTTTATTAAATTGCTACCTTGTGTTTAGCTTCTCAGCCAGTCTTTGTCCACAGACTCTCAGGGCCAAGAGGGGGACACTTGACCCTCTAGGCAGCTTCCTGAAAGGGCAGATTCTATGTCTGAGCTGGCGGGTGCTCCTTGCCTCTCTGAATCTGTACCCTTGTTGACAGGCTGTCGTTTCTTCTCTAGTATTTTGGTGCAGTCTACACTGCTTTTAAATTAATCGTCTGAACCTTTTAGGGCTTTTTTTTTTTTTTCCTTTTTTGTTTAAGCTAGAGAATCTGGAAAATCTCACAAGGAACGCCCCTTCCTATCTTCACCTGTTATTAATATTCCATTCCTAGACTAAATACAGAGAAGAGGTAAAATTCCATGTCTCTGTGCTCCAGGGAAGAGAGAGACGTGCCTGCCTTGGTTGGCATAGATCTTTGTATTTTGCTAGAAACTCAGTATAATGTTGAGGCTAAATTTTCTAATGACTCTTTTTGCCCCATTTAGTTGCATTTTTCTGTAATTGGCATTGGACTCCATTCTTCTGGGGAGCCAGGCTCCGTCGGGCGATATGTCATGGGAGTCACATGTTTCAGTGTTTAAAGCTCTCAGCACAAATTTGTTAAAAGCTTTAGAAAAGACAAATGGCATTGTTGTAGGATTACATGCTGTATTGCTTCTTTTTGAGGGGGATACATGATGTGTTCAGTGTTATCAGTGAGTCTGGAATAGAATCAGTGTCTTACTGTGTTTTTTAAGACAGTATTAATGATAAGCCTGACATCCTCCTCTCCACCGACGTAGCAGTATCCTCTGTGATGGGGGCATTGCTTGACTTAAAAACATCTAGTTTATAAAAGTGTTTCTCCTTTCTCCATGTTGTCAGTTCTGTTTTCTCATTTTGTTTAGTCTATAAGGTTTTTCTGCTGCTTTTTTGGTGCAAAAGTATAGCATTTCTTCTATTTCTGTGGCTTAAAATAGTTTTTAAAGCAGGACCAGCCTTAGAATCTGTCTGTGCATTTGTACCATTAAACTTGCCATCTGTGATAGCAAGACTACCAAACACTGTGACTATTTCTTTTTTTTTTACAATTCTAACATCTTAGTTTGGGTTCGGATGTGGATCATAGTTCTGTGACTTTGACAGTTTCTGTGCCCTTCTGGCCTCTGTATTTTCATATTTAAGTTGATTGGAGTTGTGGGAAGGATGTGTCGGGACAGGTTTGCAGGGAGGTGACCTTATCGGGCCCTGCCAGCCTTGTGAATCCCGTGCTCTTTTTCTTTATTGCTATGTCTCTTTTTGTTATTCCATTATTAATGTGCTTTGATATAAAACAGATTTTATTTTGATGACTTCAGTTTTTTGTTATGTATCCATCCACTTAAGTTTATTATGAGAAATTACTTATAACCAGTCTCGTGATTTGGTATCCCAAAATAGTATTCACTAGTTCTCTGTGATAAACAGTAAAGAGACCATGGCTGAAATCAAGTATACGTAACCCCAGAATAGTGCAAGGTCATTGATGCCAAAGAGAATTATATTTTCTTAGAATTCACGTGCCGAGGGTTCCCTTACATGTAAACCAGTACATGAGGCACAGGCATGAATCTGAGGATTCTGACAGCAGCAGTAAAGGTACTGAACTACCTTTGTATTAAGTAGGAATGGTAAGGCCTTTGTTGTTGTTGTTCTTGTTACTTTTTAGGACCGAATTATAAACTTTATCCTTCATCCCTCCTTTTTTCTTCCTTTTCCCTAACATGGGAGTGAAACACCTTAGAAGTAGACCCAGAACTGTCAGTAAGGGCAGTGGACAAATAAAATTCTCTTGACAGTTTATGTTAATTACTAAGCAAAAGGAAAGGGAGGTAAGTTCTCCCTGGTGTTTGCTGTTTTTAGGCTCATTTCTGTTTTTGTTAAAGTTTATGTGTTTGAATGAGTTACAACAAAGTGACCGTGGGGGGTGGGCATGATCATGGAAGCCAAGAGTTAATAATACATTTGTAATCTGATGAAGCCACTTCTTTCTTCTTTTTTAGGGGAAATTTGAATTAATTTTAACATTTTCATTAATTTCTATATATTGTAAACACACCAGAAAATTTTCTGGACAGAGTTGTACATTTCTTTTACAGTTCCATGAAGCATGGAGTAAACTTATGGAATGGCTAGAGGAATCAGAAAAGTCTTTGGATTCTGAACTGGAAATTGCCAATGATCCAGACAAGATAAAAACACAACTTGCACAGCATAAGGTGGGTCTACAATTAAGAAAAGCATATATGTCATTCTTTATCTCAAGATCACTTTTAAATTCTTACTTGGTTGTGCATTTATTCATCACTAGGGAGAAGAAAAGGCCATCCAACATGGACCTTCATTAAATTTAAAACCAATTGCCCTTTACATTGGTCAAGTGGCAGTAGTATCTTTTCTCTCTGCTGACCATTCCCCTATGATTCTAGGGTCAATTGTTAAAATAAAATACACAAAATTAAAACTGGAGGTGTTCTATAACCTATAACATAAAAGATTTATAGGAGTTCAAATGTTGGCATTTTAGGTTTTCATATGTCTGTCTTGTACTTTCTTTTGTAGATCAAATGCCATGTAAAAGATAATTGCATAGCAGAAAGTACTGTAATTTGCCATTAGGTTCTCTGAAACAATTGAGTGGGAAAATTGGTTGCCTCTACACAAACTGGTATTTTATCGTATATATGTGGTATATGAAAATCCATCCTTATCCTTAAAGACACATAGTTGATGACTTCCTTGTGTAGACTAGAAGGTATAGAAGCATAGTATTTTATATTTTCTACCTCTTATATTCATACCACATGGCATTCAAAGAACATTCCCATCCTCCTCAACTCTTTGAATTTGGGTGTGTCATTCTAGTTATAAAGTGATCATCAGCCCTCAGGGTAAGGATATGGGTCCTACAAAAACACTTTTATCGTTTTAAGTGTCTACACATAAATTATTGCTTGAAACATGATCATTTTTACAAAGCTGGGAAAAATTGGAGTGATGTAGGGTTTATCATCCACAGAGAATTCTAGCCATCCTCTTCATAAATGTTGGTTGCTTCTCTGGGTGGTTCTAACAGACCTCAGGAGGTCATGATCCAGGAGCACAGAAGGAGACATTGAGCACTTGTTCTTTGACTAGATGAGGACAACTGAGTGGCTTGTTCTGCTGGTACTCTCTGCCCTTGAGCTGCCGCATTCAATATTGACAGCACAATGACAGTGAGCAGCATCTTCTTTCCTTTCCTTCGGATGGAAAAAAGAGAGGCTCCCTCTCAAAATACAATGCCTGTTTGAACTTGAACATAGTTGTCATGTCATGTAGTCTTATGAAAGTGTATTGTGTATTTAAGTTGGAGAATCCTAGAAAAAAGAATATGTGAAGAACCCTGGTAGATTCTCTGTTGTTGCTAGTGTGACTTGTTGCCAAAGTCAACATTTGTCTGAGACAAAGATACAAGGTACATTAAGCCAATTGTAAACATCTTCTCTGTTCATCTTTTGGGTATTTTTCTGTTTTTAAAAAGTTTGATCTGCCTTGTATTCAGCTATAGCATTTTTTATGTATCTGTTCTTTTGGAAAAAATCTGTCAGTACAATGATTCTAAAACTAACATCCTGTTATTGGATAGCAAAAAAGTAATTACAGAAAACAAACTACAGAAATAGTGTGGTATTGTAATGGTGTTTATTGCTTAAAAATTCCCAGATGAAGTGGCTTCCTATTATAAGACAAAATAAATATCTTAGTTCTATTAAGAAACTTAGAGTGTCTAGCTTTTAAGGGAAATAAAAACTCATCAGGTAATTATAACCAAGATTATTTTAGAAAATTATACATTTGCATAGCATTTTATTGTCTAGGGTGATTCTCATGTGCTTACCAGGGTTTAGAATAACTGTGGTAGTGTTTCCCTGGTATATTATGAGCTTGTTAGGTTGACCTTCCTTCCTTCTCATCCCTGAAATTGTGTATTCAGTAGCAGCTGTCTCATTCTTGCTATTACACACTTACAAACACACATGAAACATAAGATGATAATGAGAGGCCTGCAAAGACAATGTCCCTGCCCTAGAAAAGCTTGTACCTGAGTTGTGTACAGAATATAATCCACCCCTCCCACACATACCCATTTACATGCACAAACGTGCAGATTAACAGTGTAAAATTGCAAAGTATAGATGTCACACTAGCAGCATGGCTATTCGTTACTGGAGAAGTAATCTGTAGACCCTGTGAGACTTTTGAAAGAGGTGAGGAGGAGCGGGGTAGACTTACCAAAGGGTGTGACTGGAATGAGCCGTAGGTCAGAACACAGGAATCTCAAGATGTGGTTCTTCTTTGTCCCTTATCCTGGCTCACAGATAAAATTATATGTGCCATCATTGTGAACATCCAAGATGTGTGACAACAGATCTGCTGACCAAAAACCAAAACTCCAGTAAATTTACAGATTATGAGTCACTTTGTGTCCACATAGGGCCTTCAGTTACTCATTGAGTGTTAACTACTTTTTCCTTTCCAAACTCCTGGGTTTTTCAATAGGCGATTAGCAATTTCATTGTATTATAACTCGCATACTGTGTGTGGTTTATAGCTACAAAAGATTCAAGATTTGTTTTGCTTTGAAACTACTGTCTTTATAATAATAGGTACTTTCAAAGCCACCTGGCTTCTGAGAAAAATAAACTCTTCAGTTTATAAGGATTCTTTTCCACCCGGGTGCATTCCACTGTCTGACTTGATCATTTGCTGATGTCTTCCTCTATTAAGACTCCATTTATTAGGGGCAACCCTTAACTAATATCTCTTAACTATTTCTTAGCCCCAAGTAAAAATGCACACTGTTTTCTTGTTAAATGTATAGGAGTTTCAGAAATCACTTGGAGCCAAGCATTCTGTCTACGACACCACCAACAGAACCGGGCGTTCCCTGAAGGAGAAAACCTCCCTGGCTGATGACAACCTGAAGCTGGACGACATGCTGAGTGAACTCAGAGACAAATGGGATACCATCTGTGGAAAATCTGTGGAAAGGTAACATGTCCTGTAGGGCAGTTTGGTTACCTTGTAGGTTTCTTTCAAGTATACAGTAGTGATGCTTTGTAGGAACATTCTAGGAACCTTAAATACCTCCTTTGTCTGGGAACTTCTGGTCATCTGTAATACCCTACTTACACAGTGCCTGTGCCCAGAAGGCTTGGTTGTTCATTATTATTTATTTTTAATTACTTGATTCACTCAAAAGTGGTATTACTCTCCAAGCCTGTCATCTCATACCTGACTTCTCTCAGGTCTCCCAGATCTGCGCTTGTCCTCCTTAATCCAATTTTCCCATAAGTAGGAGGATGGTCTTTTTAAAATATGAATGGGGTCTTGTCATTGTTCTGCCTCACACTTTTTAGAAACGTAATATTGAGTGTGAACCAGAACACAGGCTCCTTAGTGTGACAGGCAAGGTCCTCCCATCTGACCCTGCTGTTCCCTTCCAACTTCCATCCATCCCTTTCTAGTCTTCTTTCTCATTATACTTGAACCATAAAGACCCAAAGACCCAAAACTAATTTCTAAATCTTTAAGGATTTAGAAAGTACCATTGTAGTAGAAGAGTTCAAATATCTTTGAAATGTTTTCAAACAATTCATAGATCCTTGGTTTAATTACTTTTGTCAGTATCAAGATTAAATAGAATATCCTAATAATAAAATTACATTAAAATAGAAAATTAGAGGGCGCCTGGGTGGCTCAGGGTTAAAGCCTCTGCCTTTGGCTCAGGTTGTGATCCCAGGGTTGTGGGATCGAGTCCTGCATTGGGCTCTCTGCTTCGGTGGGGAGCCTGCTTTCCCCTCTCTCTCTGCCTGCCTCTCTGCCTACTTGTGATCTCCATCTGTCAAATAAATAAATAAATAATCTTAAAAAAAAATAGAATAGAAAATTAGAATATAGTCTACAGAATACATAGGAAGAATATAGAAATTTTGCTGTTAGTTTTAAAAAAATCCTTAAAACCTTCCATTTCAAAAGGTTATGTGCTTTTTACAATGTCCTATAAGTGATTTCATGGCAGGCAGACACCCAAATGCCAGGGGTTGGAGATGGGGCAGGTTGTGACTACAGACAGCATGTTGGAGGTTTGGGGGATGACGGAACTGTCCTTTCTTAATTATGAGATGGTTACATGAATCTCTACATGTGTTACAATTCATGGAACTGCATACTCAAAAAAGTCAAGTTTACTATATGATAATTTAAAACAAAAAAAATTTTATGGCATTTTTTTTTTTTATGAAGAAACTGAAAGATCACTGATTTCTAGAGGTGATGATGAAGGAATTTTCTGATAACAGATATGATCTACTTAAGAAATAAAAAAGAAAATTTGAGAAAAGTTTTGTTATTTTCTAAAGAAAGCAAAGAAATGCAATGAATATACCTGTATATTATATTTTTCTTTGACCACTGCCCAGCCTTCATAAATGGATTTTAGATGTTCGGATATTTGGGTGGCTTTTCTCTTACTCAGTCTGACTTTTCTACCTTTTTCCCCAGACAAAATAAATTGGAGGAAGCCCTGTTATTTTCTGGACAATTCACAGATGCCTTGCAGGCCCTCATTGATTGGTTGTATAGAGTTGAACCCCAGTTGGCAGAAGACCAGCCTGTCCACGGAGACATTGATTTAGTGATGAATTTGATCGATAATCACAAGGTATTATTAACTGGGACATTTTATTGAGCTCATTTGATTATCCTGAATTTAGAGAAACTGTAACCCCTTATCTTAGCCTTTTAAAATCTAGAGACTATATATCGTAATACGTAACAGTCTTTAATATTGATATGTGTGTGCTTTGAGCAGAATCAGGAAGCCAACTTTAAAAGTGATACAGGAAAATTAGTATCAATGAGATACTTTTTTTTTTTTTTAAACAATTTCCAGATCTAAAACCTTTTAGAGTTCTCTGGTGCTTTAAAACATGTTCCAAGAATGTTTTACAGTCTTCTGTTATTCATATAAATAATTATGTAATTTAAAATCACTCCCTCAGTGACCTGGAACTTGGTCATTGCATGAGTGTATGGATTTGTGACATGATCTACAGGAGTCAAGATAGGCTACTTTTCTGTTTTTAAAGACCATTTTATCCTTGCCTCTTGAACTCTAGCAATTTATGAGATATCAGCATAGGCTCTGAGGGATTCGATTATTACTTTAAGTCAAGTGGTTTCCTGGCAATCTCCTGAGATGGATTTAAATTTTTTGTGTCCATCAAAGGGAATATTCAAGACATCCCGCTGATATTGAGTGCAAGGTCTGAAATTATGGTAAAACTTAAAGAACCTCAAAAACAACCTGAGGCACAGTAGTAATGTGGGATGGTTGTCAGAGTAAACTTTATATACAAATATTTTACAGCACTGTTTTATTTCTCCTCTCTTATGTTTGAATTCAGAAAATTTATTTCATTTTAAAATGTTTTCTTTTTACTTGCCTCGTTAGGCTATTTTGATCTTAACCTGTTCCTTTTTAAATAGTTGGTGCTTTTGCATATATATTTCCCCTTTTGTGGTTCTGTTATCTGATTATATCTGTAAAAGAGAGTTTGTTACATGTAAATATTATTAAAAAATCAAAGAATAGATGAAGAACTGTGATTGGGCCTACAAAAATAAAAAAAATCTGAGTTTTGTTGCTTTGCCTGTATTGAAACAAATGTTTTGTGCATGATTGATACAGACTTTTTCATTCCTTGGCATTCATTCAATGAGTAATGAATAGTGTAATGTTACTTTTTACATAAATGCCATTTGTATAAACTCACTGTCTAAATATTTACTCCCTTCAGCACTTGCCAGGTTTTTTATATATTAAAGGTTACCAAGAATGAGTTAATCATTCAGCATTAGTAATACAATTGGAAGGCTCAGGAAGTTTAAGTTCACCAACTACATCGGAAAGTCAGCTCAGGACTATCGAGTCCTATCACAAACAGATTACACAGATGCTGTATTTTTGATTCCTGTGTGTATGTGTGTCTGCAGGCACACCTCATTTAACACCATTAGAGTGAAAGCAAACAAAGAATTTATTGCACTATGTTTGGACTGTTTTTGATGGGCTCACTTTTATGAATGATTTGATTATCAGAACAGAAACTCATCGAGAGAGCCAAAATGATAAGATATGCTTAGTAATATTCATTTGTAATCATCTTTTAGAAAAATAAGGTAATCTTATTCTATCCATAAGCTTGGTTAATTTGAAAGATGTAGTTGCACACACAGACTCTTGGATCAGAAATGAAGTACCCTGGGCTCATTTTTTGGATTAGGTCTGTGGCCAAAAGAAGCCAGCCTAACTCCTGGCACATCCAAGTTTATCAAAATTAGGCAAGAGGAATAAAAAAGCTTTTCTTCCAAAAGGACAGATAAGGATGTAAGCCTCTAAAATTTGACATTAGAGGGACGCCTGGGTGGCTCAGTTGGTTAAGTGGCTGCCTTCGGCTCAGGTCATGATCCCAGCGTCCTGGGATCGAGTCCCACATCGGGCTCCTTGCTCGGCAGGGAGCCTGCTTCTCCCTCTGCCTCTGCCTGCCTCTCTGTCTGCCTGTGCTCGCTCGCTCTCTCTAACTAATAAATAAATAAGATCTTAAAAAAAAAGTTTAAAAAATAAAATTTGACATTAGAAGTTAGTTCTCAGGATACTGTGAAAGCTGAAGCTGTGTTGCAGGGAAAAACACTGCCGGCCTCCTCCCTGTGGGCTCCCCTTCCATTCCTTCTAGTACCCTTGTGCAGACCCCAGGATTGCTTAGTTCTTCATTAGTCTGTTTGTCTATTAATGAAGAGGAATGAGGTAGCCAACACATTCTTGGCACTTACACTGAGGATTTGAGAGGATTTGGGATAGCATAGTAAAGAATTATAGAAAAAAAGAGAATGTCACATTTTCTCTTGCGGAATTGCATTTGAGTAGCCACCATTATTTAAATCCAAGGTGTCATTTAAAAATTAAGGTTTGATTGCTCAGGAGAATGCTAGAAGATTGAACAGCTTTACAGCTCTGTTAGGAGCAAGCATGTCATGACCGAGCTCCTGAAGATTCTGTGAGAAGTATGGCTCATTAAACTGTAAATCTTAGAGACTGGTGCATGAGGTCATGTACACATATATTCCACACTGTGTTTTACTGGTTTCATTTTGTAGTGAAAAATCAATTTTTTTATTAAAATATGGTCTTTCTAGGTTTTCCAGAAAGAACTGGGGAAGAGGACCAGCAGCGTGCAGGCCCTGAAGCGCTCGGCGCGAGAGCTCATCGAGGGCAGCCGAGACGACTCCTCCTGGGTCAAGGTCCAGATGCAGGAACTGAGCACACGCTGGGAGACCGTGTGTGCACTGTCCATATCCAAGCAGACTCGCTTGGAAGCAGCCCTGCGGCAGGTGAAAGTCTTGTAAATTGCAGCTGGGTATGATGAGGAAGGTATCAAAGCCCAGAGCTGCTCTGGTGGAGAACTGTTTCACTCTTCCTTTCTTAACTGGGACGGGGATGGAGAGGGAGATTCTTACAGGATCCTTGCCTTGCTCCTCCCCCCAGGAGTTTAAATTACTTAACAGAGGGAAGTTTTCTCATCATCATACAAAAGTGCCACTCTCGTAATTTTTCATCTCAGATGTGTAATGGGCTGCCACGGCTTTAACATCAGATCCTTAAAATGGTGAAGTAGTCTTCATATTGGCCTTTTTGATATATTAGAGGTCTTAACATTTATAAAGTGTAGCAACATGTATCTTTATCTCTTTAGTGGGCATAATGCATATAGTTAATCAATGTAATTTAAGACTTTTTTTTCATTGAGAGGAGGACTCTGTACTAACAAGCATCTTTGGGGACCTTCTTTGGTGTGTGTGTGTGTGTGTGTGTGTGTGTGAACTGTTAGGCAGAGGAATTTCACTCAGTGGTGCATGCCCTCCTGGAGTGGCTGGCGGAGGCCGAGCAAACCCTTCGTTTCCATGGCGCTCTCCCAGATGATGAGGATGCCCTTCGGACACTCATTGATCAGCATAAAGTGAGTTATCTAAATGCTAAGTAAAACTAAATGAGAAAATCCAATAGGCTCATGATTGTGGATATCAACTCCATGAATATTTCCCTTTCTGAGAAGTAATTAAAGATCTAGCACATTTGAGAATTTGCTTTTGTCCTCTTTGCTTATATTAGTGTGTCCCCATGCACCCAAATAAGTGGAGTTATCTCTCCACATTTGCTTTGTGAAGAAGGTGGTTATTCTAAAGTGAGTCACCGTCTCCTCTCTTTTGGAAGTACATTGATTTTTCTAGGAGGTTATCTGGCTTCTGACCAAAACTGGTCAGTTTCATTGCACTTTCATGTGCATTTCAAAGATGAAATTTCCTTCATGAGCCTTTGGCATTTATAAACTTATACCATTAGAATTGTAAATTAGTAAGTTTGATCTTAATAAACAAGACAAGCAAGTAATTTAATAACTGGTCTTCAAATTTTATTTTTCAATCTCTGCCAGTTCTGGTTTTATTTTATTATTATTATTATTTTAGATTTTATTTATTTATTTGACAGAGAGAGACACAGTGAGAGAGGGAACACAGGCAGGAGGTGTGGGAAAGGGAGAAGCAGGCTCCCTCCTGAGCAAGGAGCCCAATGTGGGGCTTGCTGTAGGGCTTGATCTCAGGATGGTGAGATCATGACCTGAGCTGAAGGCAAATGCTTAACGATTGAGCCGCCCAGGTGCCCCACCAGTTCTGGTTTTAATCAAGATCCACCTTAAATTCTTTTGAGAAGTAGCCCGTAGTATAAATTATAAATTAAAAATGAATTCTGTAAATAGATATACTGTTGAATAGTTAATCAAATGAAAATTTGGCCACTGAGTTTTCAGGTCAACATCTATTTTGTAACAGTGCCTAGAACTAGCAAAACTCTTAAGAGAGTGGTCTGGATACCTCTTAACACATGTTTGTTGGGGTTTTTTTCCCTTGACTTTTGTCTTTAAAAACTTAAAAATTTACAGTGCTAACACACAATGCAGTATCAATGTCAACATTTCCATTTAAAAGATCTGTTTAGCACCACTGAATAAGCTCATCTTCCAGGGTCAGGTTGGAAGGATGTCATTAGTTCCAGTGTGGCATGGATTACGTCATCTATGGAGACTTCTTATTTGTGATGACTGTGCTCTCTCAATGATGGGCTAAACTATAGCAATGAAATATTGCCTTGTCATTAATAAAAGTGATGTGAGCTTGTCTAACATTATCTGGAGGAGCGGAATGCTCCATAAACCATTTAAAGTTGAAGTTAGAATGTAAGAGGAGGAAAATGACATTAAATTTATTGTAAATTTTTGATTCAGCTCAGTGTTTTGAAGAGCTATTATATTACTGTTGGCTGACCCATCAGCCAGCATTGAGTTCCACTGACAGAGTTGGGTCTCAGAGGAGCTTCTTACATATCGAACATCTTTTTTTTATTTTTTGTTTTTTAAAGATTTTATTTATTTATTTGATAGACAGAGATCACAAGTAGGCAGAGAGGCAGAGAGAGAGAGGAGGAAGCAGGCTGTCCGCAGAGCAGAGAGCCCGACGTGGGGCTCGATCCCAGGACCCTGGGATCGTGACCCAAGCCGAAGGCAGCAGCTTTAACCCACTGAGCCACCCAGGCGCCCCCATATCGAACATCTTACAGTAAGGTGCCCACTTGGGGTATCAGCACCCTCAGAGCAGGAGCAGGAAACCCCAGAAGCATCAGGAGGCAGGGTATCCAGAGCAGAGGTAGTGTGGGGTCTTTTTGTTTTGGTTTTTGTTTTTACAACAAATTACCTTTAAATATTTTTAAGTAGTGTAAAATTACATGTAATTTCATAAAGGGCTGCTTAGTTCTAATAATTTGCCATAACATCATCCGTTCTTTCTAATTTCCTCTGCTTTCTTCACACACTGAGCAAATAAAAGTAAAATATTTAGTTTCTTAGCCCCAGGACCAGAGACTTCTCAGTATAGTCCACTTTCAAAAAATGGCAAGCTTTGGGGCGCCTGGGTGGCTCAGTGGGTTAAAAGCCTCTGCCTTTGGCTCAGGTCATGATCCCAGGGTCCTGGGATCGAGCCCCATATCGGGCTCTCTGTTCGGCGGGGAGCCTGCTTCCCTTCCTTTCTCTCTCTGCCTGCCTCTCTGCCTACTTGTGATCTCTGTCTGTCAGATAGATAAATAAAATCTTAAAAAAAAAAAAAAATGGCAAGCTTTCCCAGGTGAGCATAGAATGCAAGCAGGGAGTTGACCATCCAGCCCATGGCTTTCTGGGCAGGACTCTGGCACTGTTTGGTTAGGGGTGATTTAAAGTATATATTCAGATCCCCTGTCCTTGGGAAAGCACAGCTGTTATTGACCTCTGGTTTTCTCTTCCTAGTAAAGCTTTTTTTTCCCCCCTTCCAGTTAAGCAGACCTGTATTGGGGGAAATTAAAATAATTTTTAAAAGTAGGTGATGATATTTTAAAAATAGGTCATGTTACTGGAGTATACTATTAATCAAACCTTGACATGACAGCAGTAAAAATGTGTAAATGAGAGTTAAAAAGCACTTATTCTATCACAAAGACATAAAATGGAATAACACACGGTCTTTTGATATTGTGGACCTTAACATCCAGTAGGTATATAAGGAAACATGGCAACATGCCAGAGTAGGAGGTCTAGGACAGAGCTGTGGCACAGAACCTGAAAAGAAAGGTTGCTAGACATTCTAGGAAACACATTCTCAGATGATCACCCTGATCACATGGCATGGATAGTACAGGGTGTCAGCTCAGTCTGCAGCCTTTGCAGCCCTTACCCATGTTACTAAGGAATCCCTCCCTCTTAGTGCTGGGGTCCAGACTGGGGTGCTGGCAGATGCTTGAAATTCACTCTGAGGTTCTGGAAGCACAAGACCTTTTTTAAGGCAGAGGTCCTCATTTGTAGCCACACTTTTCAGAGTTCTGTGACTCATGTATCTCTGAATACAGTTCTGATAGCAGAAAGTACAGTTATGTGTGTGAGACATTTGCAGAAAAGTTGCTTTGAAAGCATTTTGGAGCCCGTCAGGGCTTCTTCATCCCACCAGAGCAGGGGAGACTATTTCTGGCTGTCAGGCCCACCCCCTTCATGCTCTCCCCAACTCTTTCCTGCTGGACATTTGGGCCCTCTTTCCCTCACTTCCCTCACCCCAAATATTTATAGTTCCCTGCCCAGCCTTCTCTCTTCCTTCTTGGTACATATTCCTCTCATTCCTGGCACATAGTTCATGCTGTTTTAAATATACGACCTTCTAGTCTTGTGAGGACATTTTTTTTTTCAATCAATATTATTTTTGTCGCTGGTGGTACTATCTCTCCTAGTCCTGTTCTCCATCACTATATGTACACACTACCCAGATATAGGAGAGTGTGGTTTTTTTTGTGTAACATATCTTATAAAGCATGAGGTGTTATCTGATACATGTATTCAGAAAAATACCTGTTAGAAAATGCCTCATTTCCCATTGTTGTCCCTTTTCCTCTCTTAATTCCCCAATTAGTGAATTGTTTCCAGCTGTGAATAGTGCCAGTGAAGTTCTTGTGTACTTGTCTAACTCTGATGGTCACAGGCACGTCACTGGAGTTCTATTTTTAACCAGTGCCAGCAGCTGATCGAGGTCTTTGTTTCTGCTCTAGGAGTTCATGAAGAAACTGGAAGAAAAACGGGCCGCGCTGAATAAAGCTACCAGTATGGGAGACGCTGTCCTGGCCATCTGCCACCCTGACTCCATCACCACTATCAAACACTGGATGACCATCATCCGGGCCAGGTTTGAGGAGGTCAGTGGGTCTCAAGTCATCATTAGAGCAGCAACAGAACTGAGATACATTTATGACCCTGGGAACAAGAGGCCTCTGCAAAGAAAAATGCTCTTTTAAAATACCTTCCTCTGTGCATGACCTGTCTCTGCAGTCCACTTTTATTTAAAAACATAAAGCCATTTTGCAGCCATGTTCCTGAAGCATGAAAAAGCAAATATTTGGTTCCCTGTATGACTTTTTGTCCCACTTCCACATTGTCGAATAACCCAGCACCCAAATTGTACTTCAGAGGAGTATATGCTTGGGGAATGGATTGCGTACATGAACTGGATTCTGCATTTTAAGATTTTATCTATTTCTATTTCCACTCAGTGTTTCATGGAATAAACATTCTTGAACCTTCAGAGAATGCGTGTTTGAACTCAGATTAGAAATCTAAAGGAAGCCTGGGTGTTTGCCACCCCATCCCTAACTACGGGGGCAAACATCAGAGGGGGCTTTCATGTACTCCGCAGTTGGGTCTCGGTACCACTGATGGGATCTAGAAAAACTGGAAGTGTTATGATCCCAGGCCCAGGATAATCTGAATTTACATTTAAATGTTGTGTATTTTTAACATCAGTTATAAACTAGGATGGATGAAATTGAGAGACATTTGTTTCCCCAACAGGTGCTGGCCTGGGCGAAGCAGCATCAACAGAGATTAGCAAGTGCTCTGGCTGGGCTCATTGCGAAACAGGAATTGCTGGAAGCTTTGCTGACTTGGTTGCAGTGGGCTGAAACTACACTTAGCGACAAGGACAAAGAAGTCATCCCCCAGGAAATCGAAGAGGTGAAAGCCCTCATCGCAGAACACCAGGTAATATAAATATCAGCCTAACCCCATCATCTCAGATACTGTTTTTATTTCACTGCCATACTTCTCAAGAGACTGCTTTGTGCTGGTTACTCTCACTTCCTCAAATACACTCCTCAAGTCTTTCCTTACATTTATCGTCCGGTCTGCCCTGTCCTTCTGCTCTGTCTTCTGGCGACCTCGCCCTCCCGTGCTTTATGGCTCCATGCTTGCATATTCTACTCTCTGCTGCCACACATCTCCCATGATGACCATCAGTACTTCTGACACACCCTGTCTACAAGGGAGCTCATCTTCTTGCTCCAAAAAACAATTGACTTCTCTATCCTACCTGTTTTAAACTCTGAAATGATGGGCCTCCCACTGACTCTGATTTATTTGTTTGCTTGTCACTTTGATACACATTTATAAAGGGAAGCATTACATGGCAGCTTAGTTGACTAAGCAGCTAGCATTGCAATTATATTTTAATAAATGTATGAGCCATTCATGTCCATAATGGCCCTGAAGTGCCTCACGCCATGTTCTCTGTGATCAGAGTTCTCCAGTGTGACAGATATTCCAGAAATGTGTTTCTCTGCTTTTCACTTTTATCTGCCTCCTCTTTTTTCCATCCCTTTTCACCATAGTCTCTGTCTTTGCTGCATATTCCAGATAGAGGGACCTCTAAGTCACAAATAATAATAATCCTAAGGAGACAAGACAAGAAGTGGCAAGATAGTCAAACTCTTTTTTTTAATTTTTTAAATTTTTGTTAAAAGATTTTTATTTATTTATTTGTTAGAGAGAGAGAGAATACAGGCAGACAGAGTGGCAGGCAGAGGCAGAGGGAGAAGCAGGCTCCCTGCCAAGCAAGGAGCCCGATGTGGGACTCGATCCCAGGACGCTGGGATCATGACCTGAGCCGAAGGCAGCTGCTTAACCAACTGAGCCACCCAGGCGTCCCAAGATAGTCAGACTCTTAAATGGGAACTTTAACCTGAATAATTTTTATCTCCCTTGGCATAGTATATGTATAAACAGAAATATTTAAAATATATCCATATTTAATATGGATGCTATATGTCACTGTATAGCAAAGCCATCTGAAGTATTTCAAATACGTTAGTAAAACGTGCTGCAGAGATTTCCTAAGGACCAGCCCAGTTAATTAGCTGCTTTGCAGATAAATGCTCACTTCAAGATTCTTCAGGAAGAGCTTAGAAGCTCTGGAAGATCCTGGTTGATGCACAGATAGGTTATATTAATTATACAGCTGCTCCCATGCGTGGTCGTCAAGCTAAAACAAATTACTGTTACAGTGCTCTAATTACTTACCAGGTATATATAACATTTATATTGTTTAGTTGTGAGTAAATGCTATGTTATAGTGGCTTATAATTTTTTGGCCCCTAAAGATATAACAAGTTGGTTTATGCTTTTTTTCCCCAGCATGGTCCCTTTTATCCCCTGCTTTTAGTTCATTTCTAAAGGTAGTTTTCTATTGTGTACTTACACTTAATTGACTTTGACCTTTCAGACCTTCATGGAGGAAATGACCAGAAAACAACCTGATGTGGACAAAGTTACCAAGACCTACAAGAGGAGAGCAGCTGATCCTTCCTCATTACAGTCCCATATTCCGGTCCTGGATAAGGGGCGAGCAGGAAGTAAGCAGTGGCCAATTTCTTTAAAATGCACATGGCTAAAGCCAAGGAAGTTAGTTTTGAGTTGTCGCTTGAAATTTCAGAGCAATTGGTGATCCTGTGAGCTCTCTCTATCATAAAAGTTTTCCTTGAAAGAATACATGGGCTCAAATATTGTAGCAGCTTGTTTAAAAATAAAGAAAAAAATATTTCCAGGCCTCTCTATGTAATTTTATTTGCTTGAAGGGTATCTTTTAGATTAGCTAGAAGAAATTGGAAAAAATTTACAATAAGAACAGAAACCATCATCCCCTTTGCTTCTGTTATATAAATAACCTTATGGTGGGAAATAGCAGAAATTACCATGACCTGGATATAGTTCATGACCTAACTGTTCATTAGTGACCAGCAGTCTGATAGATTTTGCCCATGTTCATATGACTTCAGGGTCTGTTTACTTCTCAGGCTACTTTGACTCCATGAAAGGAAGTCACAAAGTGACATTAAAAACAATAATAGCAAGCTTGGAGAAGATTTAAAAGAAGCCCAGTTTATATCCGAATAGTGGTAATTTGATACATTTCTTAAAGGTGCCTTAATAAAAGAAAATGATTTCAGATCTTTTGTAGTTGCTGTATTACCCAAGGGGGCAAGGTAACAAAGTGGTGGTTAAGAGCTCTGGAGGCAGACTCCTTACCACCTGGGAAATATAACCTGGGACAAGTTACTTAAACTCTCTCTGAGCCTCAATTTACACATCTGTAAAGGGGATAATTATAACCTCGCTGGATTCTGGTGAGGATTAGATAAGCTAATGTAAGCGAAGTGCTTAGCATACTTCCCGGCTTATAGTTAAATGCTCAGTAAATATTTTTGTAGAGCCTCGTAGGAGTAAGGAACTCTGGGCAAATCCCTGCTTGGACGCTCACTTCCTACGTGACTTTAGGCCAGTAGTTTTTCCAGGCCACATTCAGTCATTTAGTTAGATGAGAAAAATGCATTGAGACAACTGTTCTGTGATGTTACTGAAACTTGTGAAAAGTAGCCAGAAAAGAGGGAGAAAAAAATAGTAAAGGCAGTAAATTGGGGTATGAGATATGCATAGGAAATGTGCAGTTTCTGTGGAAAACAGACTTGGATGAAAGCTGGTCATACACACACATCCCTATTTGATCAGAATTTGTGAAGTATCTTGCTGTGACTCAAATGAATAGTCACTGTCTCCTGCCCTCACCTGCCCTCATTCCAGCCTTCTTTTCTAAGAAGGGCAGCTGGGTTTGGGTAGCTGATTCTAAGATAAGTCTCACTGCCCTGGGATATTTATTTTATCATGCCTTAACAAAAGAGAGGCTCACAAGGTACTTCTTTGTCATTGAAATGGCATGGATTTTAAGCTGGAAAATGTTTTAAACATAATTTTATAAAGAGAGCTTTTCGGTATTTAAATGCCCTTCGGGTATTTAAATGCCCTTCGGGTATGTTTCTCTGTTTTATATGAAAAGTATGTGATCCTTGGTAAGTAAAACAGATTTGAACTTAAACATTATAAGATCTAAATAAGATCTTTCTCAATAATTAAGTTGATTCAGTTTTAGCTAGGGACAATAAAGGCCAAGCCTTAACATATTTCAGAACCCTGGAAACCATCCTCCTAACTAAAGTTGCATTTTAACAGGAAAACGCTTTCCGGCATCAAGCTTATATCCCTCTGGATCACAGACACAAATCGAAACCAAGAATCCGAGGGTCAATTTATTGGTGAGCAAATGGCAGCAAGTTTGGCTCCTTGCGTTGGAAAGGAGGAGGAAGCTTAATGACGCCTTGGACAGACTGGAGGAGGTCAGAGAACTCCTGTGTTCAGCACAGCTGATAATATGGGATGTGGGTTTAGGGAATCAATAAAGTAAACTACAGTTGACCCTTGAACAACATGGAGTTAGGGGCACTAACACCACCCCCACATACTACATAGTCAGAAATCCACGTATAACTTTCGACTCCCCCAAAACTGAACTGTTAATAGACTATTATTGACCAGAAGCCTTATCGCCCTACCTATAAGAAGCAATTAACAAAGTTGTATGTGTTATATACTATATTCTTATAATAAAGTAAGCTAGAGAAAAGGAAATGTTATTAAGAAAATCACAAGGAAGAGAAAACACGTCTTTTTAAAAATTTTGTAAAAAATCTGCATGGAATCAGACCCACACGGTTCAAGCCCAGTGTTGTTCAAGGGTCCACTATAATATGTTCTAACATAATCAGAACCTGGCTTCATAAGAGAAGATGCAGCTTGATGTATGTTTGCTTGGTATTACCTGGGAAATATAACCACTGATAATTCAGGTATTTTCATTATATATATGTATAT
>RCUC01106850.1:0-13716 GCA_003697995.1 Taxidea taxus jeffersonii
CACGATTCAAGAGTATCAACATGTGATAGAGTCGTTTTCAGACCAGTCATATGTTAAGTACTGGACAGTAAAATGTTCCAGATCTCATGGCACAAAAAATATTTGGTAAAAGTTCATCATTAAGAATGATGAAAATAAAAATAGGTGGAATTATTTTAATTATTGGTTCTAAAAAATGAAAATTCAATTCATCTACCAACACACAGTCAGCTGAAAATCGAGACAAATTTAACAAGATAAATACAATATGATAGAGGCCTGGTACTGAGGTGAAAAAAAAAATCAGCAAAAAATACTACTCAGTTTTTTTTATGTTTCCCTGGTGCATACTATGGATTTTCTTCCTCAACACTGAGGTACACTTAAAGAAAATGTGAAAATAAAGAATATGGCATTAGCTCTGTAAATCTACATAATCACACATATTAAACCACTAGGATGTTTTGAATTTTCATGTAAAGTCTTTAGCATAAGAGTCCATCAAGTATTATACTCTATCTAAATTTGAGTTATATATTTCCTATTTAGGAGAATGAGGTGGACATATCTGAATTTAGAATACATAATTTGTAAAATTTCTTTTGAAATCAAATTAGGCACAGAAAAGGGGAGTAAATAAATCCTAAAATATTCACTGAATAAATAAATGGGGGAAGAAACCAGATCTTTGAGAAAAAGAAAACTTTTAAAAAGTAGGATGTTAAGTACTTCCAGTACTAAGGAAAAAGATGTTTATGAACAGCTGTGCATAAGTGACATACTACTTTTGAAAAACTTGTTGCTATTGAATAATGCAACATAAACAGGAATAAAGGGCTGACTGTATAAATTTTCTCAATCCCAATAATTGAAGCCAATGAAAATACATAAAAGCTTGCTCTTTAATATTTAAAAAGTTCTTTTACTTTTTTTTTAAGATTTTATTTATTTATTTGACAGACAGAGATCACAAGTAGACAGAGAGGCAGGCAGAGAGAGAGGAGGAAGCAGGCTCTCGGCTGAGCAGGGAGCCCAATGCGGGGCTCGATCTCAGGACCCTGGGATCATGACCTGAGCCGAAGGCAGAGGCTTTAACCCACTGAGCCACCCAGGCCCCCCAGTTCTTTTACTTTTTAAAGAAATCCCAGGAACAGTATTACACTTTTCATATAATGCAACGTGAATATATACAAATGACAATTCACAACCAAAGTAACATTTCTTTAAATTAAGAATTGAAATCTTTAGAGATTTTCTAGTTTCCTGTAGGGCGTGAGGTTAGTTTCTGAAGCTGCCTGGGTATCAGCTTCCTTATTACAAACCTCAGGACAGTCTTTCCAGGACTTTGCAGTAAAAATTACTTTAAAAGTATTTGGAGGCTCATATTTGGGTTTTATTTTCAGATACAGCAATCTTCTCGAATTTTTTTGGTTGACATATTTATTTATCCACTCTGTTTTTTATTTTGCTTTTTTTATTTTTATTTTATTTTTACTTCCTGTACACGACGTTTTTGGAAGCTGCTTCATTTTTTTTAATGAGGTAGGGAATAAGTAAAATCAATAAACCATTTGCAAAAAAAAAAAAAAAGTATTTTAAAAAAATAAGGACTTCCAAAGATATTTTTGCCATAGATGAAATGACATTTTAAAAAGCAACAGTTAACATTTTCTTGTAAAGCAAATTACTGGCAAAGTTAAAAAGTGCATTAATTTTGGTCAGTAGAGGGGTGTGTTAATTGTTTTTAAAATGTAATTTGTAATAATGATAAAACTATTAAGTGAAATCACAGCAACTCTCTCAACTTCTACATGGGCAAGGAAGATGATCGCTTAAGGAACTTCTGGGTTTCCAAAATCTTTCTTTATTAGCACTTCGAAAATACTTGATTTTTGCGGGGAAGATTTTATTTATTTATTTATTTATTTAAAGAGCGGGGGTGGGGGGGCGGAGGGAGTGGAAGAGAAAGATCTCAAGCAGAGTTCACTATCAGTGCAGAGCCAGACAGGAGGCTCGATCCCATGAGTCCGAGATCACGACCAGAGCTGAAATCGAGAGTCAGCTGTTCAACTGACTCAGTCACCCAGGCCTAATACTTGAGATATTTTATCCTACTTATATCTCCTATGTCTCATGTCCAACTAATACCCACATAATAACTGAAAGTTTAATAAAAATATATATTAATACTTCCCTATGAATTGGTATTATAAATCTCACGTTTATTCACATATATATGCATATATATATGTATATATATATATATATATGATAAACTGACAGTGGAAGTAAAATAATGGTACATTTAATGTTAAATATTTAGACATACATTCCATGGAATTCTGGGCAAGAAAACCATTTTTGAAAAATTGTAAGTCATTTTACAATCCCTCATTTTGTTTCAAATCAATGTTTTGGACCAAAATGAAATCATATTCAGAAATCCTAATGCACTTAGTAAAAGTTAGACAATCTATGCCTCAAACACAGTATGTGCCACTCTGAAATTCAAAAAGAAAGCGGTGGCAATTTTATTGTAATCTGCTAAAGAAGCATTTGGACTTTTGGGGACAGAGTTAATGAATTACAGATCTGAAACCAAGTCCCAGGGACTCACTGTGAACTTCCATTCTAGTAAAGTACATGTCTGTCAAATTGCTTATGAGGACAAATTTATGGAAAATAACCAAGAGTAAAGCTTTGTTCTTATTAAGAAACATGAATATGTATGTAATTTTAGCCAGACTAAATTAACCCAAAAATGAATAAATAAAAAAATAAGGACAATAATTGTCAGAAGAGAAGGCTTGCCTCCCTTCCCGCTCTTATAAAAGCATTTATATTTAGAGTTTCACAAAAGAATTCATATTTTTAAATAAAACTAGTTGGAAAGAAACAAAAGGAATCTGCAAAGAAGGCATCATGGAGCCAGAAACATGTATAGTTTCCCCCTCTTTAGTAATAAACCTTTTTAGAGCAGGGATCGCCTGCAGGCTTACTATGGACAGAATACATGAGCATTAGTGTTCATGCAAGCAGTGTGTTATTGCTGAGGTGTGTTCATTTCCTAAGCATGACTCTATTCAGAAAGGTTACATTGAGCCATTAATCCTAATTTTATATTAAACATCTTTCGAAACTGCATGAGCTCTGAACAGAGTAAAATCCCATTTTGGCAGCAACAGTATAAATGTGAAATGAGTATCAAATATATCACAGATAGTTGTGTGAATTCCTCCGTGTCTTTGTGGGCATGGTACGTTAACACGGGCTTACCCTGGCTAATGCTCCATCATCAATTAATTTGAACTAATATCAATAAATAAGTGCATTATACTTGTGACTTCACCTTTATTTTCAATCCAGTGTTTTAATTTGATTGATACCCGTGGATCATTAGGGATTTTAGCATATGAAATCAGTACTGTTTAAGTTAAGTAAATTTGCAAATTATACTGCTGTTAACTCTCTTGTATCTCTGGGTTACTGTTTCTTGCATAATCTTTTAACATGTGAAGACCTGAGAATAAAGAACTACTATATTAAACAGCACCATGAAAATTTAAAAACAAAAAAACAAAAAAATAACCAAGGCAATCCAGACCATTTCTATTAATAACTTTATTATTATGAATTAACTCTGGCATTGCCATATATAAAACAGAAATAAATAACTATAATTTTCATACCTTTATGTTCCAGACATCTCAAGTATATAAACTACCTCTATTTAAAAAAGAATCTGGAATGTAGTAAGTAAAAAGCACCAAAGTGAATTGTTAATGTTTACAAAGCACTTTCATCTGATCATCTCATTTAATTCTTATAACTCGGTGCTATGGGTTTAGGATTACTATCTTTAGTTTGTAGGCTTTGAGGAGTTAAGCAACCTATGATCAAGATCTTGGACTTGGTTTTGTAATTCTAAATGTTCTTTATACTAGTACATATATTTTATATATATTATACATACATATATTTTTCAAAACAATAAACAGTTTTCAAAAAGAAGAAAAAATGGAAAAAAGAAAGAAACTAAAGGAAAGCAGATAACTCACTCATTGATCCTACCATCCCCTGTTCCCCCAAATACTTTGAGTATCTCTTGGGTTCCTCTCTGAGGAGTTGCAATCAATGGGAACAAAGTGAAAAGCAGCAACCTACAAGACATGAAGGGTGTGATCACCAAGACTCACAACTGAGTATGTGGCAGAAGAAAAGAAGACAAGGTCAAAGGAAGTGCCAAAATGTAGATCCTAAGGGAAAGAAAAACAATGCTCTTGGCCAAAATGGGGGAACTGCAAGAGTGAATCAGTTTCTAAACAAACATAAAATATGATTTTTTAAAAAAGATTTTATTTATTTGTTTGACAGAGAGAGATCACAAGGAGACAGAGAGGCAGGCAGAGAGAGAGAGAGGAGGAGGAAGCAGGCTCCCTGCTGAGCAGAGAGCCCGATGCGGGGCTCGATCCCAGGACCCTGAGATCATGACCTGAGCCAAAGGCAGAGGCTTAACCCACTGAGCCACCCAGGTGCCCTAAAATATGATTTTATGCCCATCAAGTTTGAGATGATTCTGGGGAAATCCAAGGTATAATACACAGAATTTGAAACCGAACTTCAGGTAAAAATATAGGGTCAGTGTAAGAACACAGATATTTTAAAATACACGTGTAGATTTGTTTTTCTGAGAGTAGAACAGAAAGGCTAAACACCAATCTTGGGAACTACTTATAAATAAACAATAGATGAAACCAGAAAAAGAAAGCATGGGTGATTTTAAAAGTAGGAAGGGGAAACTGGTGGCTACTGTACCACATAAACCAAGGTAGGAGAAACCAATTTGTAGGAAGTAGAATTCATACAAATTTAGCAAAAAGAATGGAGATGGTAAAATTAAAGAAATAATACTACATCAACTTAAGGAACAAATGGTAGAATTATTCATAAGTTATAATTTTATTATTTATGTTATCATTTAATAATAAAATTGAGTATTTTAAAAATAGTATGAATATATATTCTTTAAAATGTTTAATCAACTTTAATGAAAATACATTCAGTATACAGAGCTTTATCTAAACCAAAATCCTTCTAAAGGCTATTATTAATAACATGATTAATATATAATTATATTATAATGTATTATATCAAAAGGGAAATTATTACACCATATCTTATTGCTATGCTTGTGTGTGTGTGTGTTTAAAGGTAATCTCTAGTGTTTGTGTTGTAATGTATCCTTGTGTTTTCCTTAACACACTTAAAAAAAATAGTATATCAAAGTCAAAGGAGTAGATATCAACACACAAAGCTTTATGATTCCACCAGTTCCAAGATCCATGGCATGGGAGTGGATTAATTTTAGTATTGTTATTTTTGTTAAATTCCAGCAAGAACCAATCTCATATGAGATATCTATGTGAAGTACCCCGAAGGTTATGAACTTAAGAATGATACAGTCAACACTGGTTTATGTAAAGATGTTACCTATGTTAAGGATGGGCAGAAGAATGTGGATATACACATAAAAAGTGGTTTGAACTCCAAAAGAGACTCTTAATGTCATAAAACAAACTGAGGGGGGTGGGGGGAAGGGGGGTTGGAAGAGGGTGGTAGGGTTACATTATATGTTTAAATAAAAATAAAATTTAAAAAAAAAGTGGTTTGAACTGGCTTCTTTCCTTTCTGCCTAGACTTTAGGAATTAAGAAGACTCCTAAAATCTGTGAAATTGTGTTTCACTTATAAAGATCATTGATCTTCTGCACTAAAGACTCAGTTACAGATTTTTAGAGGTTATGAAAGCAGAAGACAGCAGAATTGGTTCTAATGATGAAAAGTCAAAGGATTTAATATTATGTTGTGATCTCAAGTCTTTAAATATATACAGTATCATCTAGCACCTTATTAGGGAGTATGAAAGAGTTACATGAGAACTACAAACCCAATCTCATTTTACATGAGAGTATAAACCCCAAGACAGTGTCTCAATCAGACTCATATTCAGTAACTAAAGGATAAACATGTGTTCCTTCTATTGTTTCCGAAAGCTTATGCTTTATTGACAAATGACCATTACCCTGTGGTGAGAAGATGTTCCACTTATACAAACAAACAAACATAACCACAGTGTCATATTTAGTCTTTGTCCCCGTTCTTGGCACAGAGCTCCTAAAACTCTTGGAATTGTCTGAGTGAAGAATAAGGGTGATAGGAGCCTCTTTGGTTTCAATAAGGAAACTCCTGACAAGCTCCAGTTTAGCTAGAGAATTAAGGTTAGTCACCAGAAAGACCAAGTCTTTACCAGAAGTGTGGAACCCTCAGCTCCACCCCTCAGCCTCGGGAAGGGGCCAGCAGCTGAACATTGACTGAACTACCAACTGCCCTCAATTCAATGAATCACGCTTATTTAGTGGACACCTCCATAAAATACCCTAAATAATGAAACAGGTAAAAAATAAATAAATAAATACATTTTAAAACTAAAAAAAAAAAAGAAACAGGGTTTGGAGAGCTTCCAAGTTGACCACACTGAAGTAGGAGGATGGTACACCCAGAAAGGGCATGGAAGCTTCCAGAATCTCCCCCATACCTTGCCCAGTGCATTTCTTTTGTTGGCTATTCTTCAAGTACATTCTTCATAATAATCAGTGATAGTAAGTGAAGTGTCTTCCTGAGTTTTATGAACCATACTAGCAAATTACGAGACCTAAGGAAAAGGGGTGTGGGAACATTCCATTTATAGACTGTCAAAAGTATGGGTACCTTGGGATTTGGGATTGACATATGAAGTAAAGTAGTCTTGTGGGTTTGAGACCTTAATGTGTCAGATCTGATACTAACTGCAGATAGATGGCATCAGAACCGAATTGAATTGTTGGACACCCAGCTGGTGTCTGGAGAATCGGAGAATTAGTTGTTGGTGTTAGAAAACATCACAGAACAACAAAAATCCAATAGCAATAGGGTCTAGATCTTGGTTTCTTAACACCATTCTATACCACAGAGAACTAAAGCTTCTTGGAGACATGGCTGACTCTAAAGCCATGACACTGAAAGTAGAAAATAAACCCAGATTGTTCTTTGTACTGGAAAAACAAGGAAGTGAACCAAGAATGACAGCAATGTACCAGTAACTCACAAGAAGCCAGCTGGAAGAATGTCCCCCCAATTCCACCGGATAAGTCTGGGCCAGTTTGAGCATCACATAAATAATGATAGCAATGGAGTATAGCTCACTGAATGAAACAGGAATCCATGACTCCATACTGACATAAATACATAAATGAATAATTTGCAGGTTGGATAAAGAACTGAATATTTATTTAGCATCAAATTATCACCCCACCATGTTCTTATTACTCTCAAGGGGAGCAACCTTATAGTGGAAGAGCCTGGTGGGTACCCTCAATAAGTGGCCAAGCTTACATCATCAGTAATGAGCAAGAGGAAATCATGGGCCACCTGACAGGATGCAATGAAATCATGATATCACTTCTGTGACTTCCTGTCGAAGATTTATAACCTGAATCTGATCATGAGGAAACATTGTAATAACCCAAACTGAAGAAGATTCTATAAAATAAATGGCCTGCAACCTTCAAAACTGTCAGTTGTAACAGTCCAGGAAATAATGCAAACTTAATTATAAACCCAAAGTTCCTAGAAATGGAAGTATATTAGTCTTGCAGTTTTCAGTAATCCTTTGAGTTCAATTTTTTTTTTAATTTTTAGTTCCTTCAGTATGGCTTGCTCTCTCTTCTGTTTTACCTTCTTTTTTCCTCAAAACCTCTTCTTTTTCCCAGACTCCAAAATGTTAGTGTTACCAGGAAGCAAACTTATCCACCAGTGAATTTCTATTTTCTTTTTCTACATCCTGAACCTGTATTTTCAATGAATTTTAATGACAGTGGAGTTGGTGTGATTTCAGGATGGTGCTACCATCTTGGTCAAATCTGTCAGAGGTAACCATCTGAAGAACATTTGTGTACTGCTTTTTGGTTGAAGCACTTCTCCTAGCTTACCTCTTCTGATTCTCATAGCCACTCTGAGAGACAGGTATTGCTGCATTTCCCATTTTACAAATGAGGAAACTGAGGTAGATTCAATCCATTACAAAGTTTGTGGATTGAAGTTAGCACTCTGGTATCAGCATCACATGGCTGCCTTCCTTCTATCCAAGGGACTATCTGCATTTCAGCATTATAAAACAGAAGAAATCAATTAGACAAAGAATTGCCACTGAAATAAGTTGGTATTGTTCAGGTTGCTCGATGTGAATGAATAACAGTCCCTATGCCATCTCAATTAATGTATGGAAGGATGCAGTAATCTGTCTTCTCTTCCATTGTTGCTTAGCTTTGTAACTAAAATGGATAGTCTGTTTTTGTTAATTGTGATTTTATTTAAAAGAAGTGAAAGAAAAAGAAAAGAAAATGAACAAAATCAATTATAGCCATTGGAGAATTCCATATATCTGAGGCAGAACTTTACTGTTTTAATTAAATAGAAATATAGACTCATTGTTTTATAGACATTAAAAAGACAATTCCAACCCTGACACTGGCCCTCCTCCATACCCCAACTCTTGTCTTTTTAAACTAGAACATCTACGGCAACCAGGGCAACCACTGTATAGAAGATTGGATTCTGATAATGGCCAATTATAAATAACTACCTGCTTTCTAATTATTCCTTTAAAAACCCAACTAATTACAAGTGCACTTTGTATGGTTTTGTAAAGTTTGGATAGTAATCTAGTTTAAAGTAATTTGATAGAATTCACAGATTTGAAATCAAAAGGAACTATATGTATGTTTGAATAAATTCCCAGCGAATAATTCTAAGACTTATTCCACTCAGGCAGACTGAATCTTAATAGTGGTATGAATCCTGAAACACTGGGAAACCTTTTGTAATTGGTGTAAGGAAGCACTTGATAGGGCATTGTGACTTTAAATTTGTAAAACAGGATCAAGTCCCTGACTTGATCACTTCCCAGATGTGTGATTTTCCTTTCATTGGGCCTTAGCTTGCTCAGTAGTAAAGTGGGCATAATAACAGCATGTACCTCCCACACACATGATGACTAAATGAGATAATGTGTCTCTATGAAAAAAAAAAGTTAGCTATTACTGTATTTATGTTTGCATTTTAGATACACCTTCTTACTCATTAGACTTTGCCTTCGTTTTTTTCAAATTCCTATTGTTCTTAGAGACAATGATTTATACCTCTTTGAACACCATTTCAAGTCAGAATATTCTCTGGACAGCAAAATACCCATGGATATTTATTGGCTCAGTGGTTCCCTCGCCCTATTTTGTGGCCAGCTTCCCAATCTAGAAGGAAAACCTCCAGCAAACTGTCTTCTCACTCCTACCTTCCAACCTTGGTCCTCCTTCTTCACTCTACCAGCTGACTAGAGCACTGAGCACCCTGGAACCAGCTAATGAAATCTGATCCCTCAGGTCACAGTCAAGTGAAGTAGAAAAAATGACTGGGTTTTGCTTGAATCAAAGCTCTACCACTTTCTTGCTGTGTGACCTTTGCACAATTCATGAACCCATGAATGGTTCTGAGGAACCAGAAAAACACCTCTAACAAGAAGGAACCAGAAAAACATTTCTAACAAGCCTCGCACAGTACCCCGCACACAACAGACACTCAATAAATATTAATTCTTTACTGGCCTTCATGTTACATCTTTCCAGGAAAGATGGACATATGAAGGAAACAATTGCAATCCAAGGAAATTAGTCTTTATTGGAGTTTCAGGACTCAGGAGTATCTTGGTAACAACGATATTTCGAGACCTAAGGCATTTCTAGCATCTGTCACATCACAATAGGCAACCGCCTAATTCATCCTGCAGAGAGTAGACTATGGCTAGAGGTGATGTTTCCATAAACTCCTCTAGGAACCATCCTGCAAGTACGAGAGAGAGAGGGAGAGAGAGAGAGAGATACAGAAATCTATCTCCTCTCCTAAGAAAGACAAAGGACGTTGTGTTTGTTCTAGGCAAATATTTGAATACATGTTTGAAAAGAGAAACTAACATGATTCAAACATTATATAGCACATGAAACAATGTTTAATGATAGACAGGTGGCTTCCCCCTCCCCACCTCCAGGGTTGATATTATTACCTGGGTAGGCTTCCCTGGTGTCTAAAATTCTCTTGTCCTCATGGCACTCAGCTCTCATTACTTTAAGAACTCTGGTTCACTCAAAAATGACAGGGCCATGTTCCATATAGAAACAGGAAACTCTGATTTGGAGCAACCTCTAGAGTCTAACATAATCAGTCACAACTTGCCTTATTTATTTTTCCATTTGAGAAAAGATATTCTGGAAATGCATTGAGAAGCATATACAATAAGAACTTGTTTAGATTATTTGAGAGAATTAAGTTTCAAATAGTTTAAATAATAAACTCCTAGTGTCAAATGTCAAACGTCAAATGCATAAAATGTCAATTTCTTGGAAAGGGTGCAGCACAGATTTCATTTTTATTATGCTTTTAGCACCTTTCCTCTATTTCTGGAGACAAATAAATTTTGAGCGAGCCTAATTAGCTGTCTATTCAAGTACAACTCAGTGAAAAAGCTAAGGGCATTCCTGCCTATTTTTCCCCCAGCTTCTGATTTCTTAGAATGCTGAATTTCTGCTTATGCTGCCTCAAAGCCCTTGGGATCAAGCAATGGTTTTATTTTCTACAACACTGGATTATGAAAACACTTCTACAAAACATTAACAGAATTCCTTCTCTGCATAATTTTATCAGAAAATGGTAGAACATTAAGAGTAAAAAATCAGCAACAAGTTGGGTGTTTTCCTTGTGTAAGGGGAAAGTCAAGGGTTACTGCCATGTGTCATGTGCATTATTTTGACGGGTGCTGCCCCAAAGCCAATTCAAAGAGCAATCAGGGATGACGTGCAGCTCTGTTTTCTCTGGAGAAGAACACGCATTCTTACATCGCTTCCAACCTGTACAAGCCCCATCCCTGGGGTCAACTAGCTTACTGAGAAAGTCAGATGAGGAACAACATAAAACACGATTACTGCTCTAGTTTTCCCTAAATGCTCTAGGTAGCCGTCCCTTTACTCTGTGTACACCACATTCCATTACTGCCCAAAGTAATAAAGACTTCTGTCACTGCGAGAGCTTTTCATCTTCAGAGCTCCTTTCTCTTCTCCTGATAAGACTGCCAACTCCACTCTCAGTAAATGAGCTCATGTGAACACTTTATTTTCAGTGCATGAAAACAAAAAGAGCCATTGCCCAGCTTCGGAGATGGAGGGGGTGGTGCTCTGTCTTCAAAGTCAGAGGAAGATGTTTGAAAGGGACTGAAACTGACCTAGGGAGCTTCCCTTGGAATAAGGAAGTTAAAGCTGAGCTGTTATTCTCTACTAGCCTCACTTTTATTTTGCGATGCCTAAAGAACTGAGAGGGAAGAGAGCAGGGCAGGGGTGGCCAGAGGGGAGGGGCGGGGGATCAGAGCAGCTACCTCTAAGTCAATTTCTG
The DNA here is from genome assembly GCA_003697995.1 of Taxidea taxus jeffersonii. NCBI lineage: Eukaryota > Metazoa > Chordata > Mammalia > Carnivora > Mustelidae > Taxidea > Taxidea taxus. The sequence continues at coordinate 11,508 of RCUC01106850.1, forward strand.
TTTGCGAACATTAAACATTTGCATTCACTTTGGCCAACATCACCAGCCAATATCAATGCCACAAGTATATGTGAGCTGAACATCTCACATGTGGGACAGATGGCTCAACCATCACAATGCACTCAATTCTGAAATAAGTGAATCCCAGCTTAGGCTTCCCCATCCAAACAGTAACTAAATTTAATTTTTTTGCAATCAGTGGCATATGTTTGCATCTGCTTACAACATGACTTGGGCCAAGTCTGATCTGGCCATAGCATCCTGAGTACTCAGGCTACACAATTCCTAGTGGTAAATGTATTGCAAATACCAGGGGGGCTGGGAGCAGGTTAACTAATAAAAGATACACATTGCACTTTTGGTCCCTTGGATAGCTACCATGTTTGTGGTCGAGGTAAGAGTGGCTGACCACCTAGAGGATCTTCTCTAGATGTTGTTTTCTAGGTGTTCCTAGGTCTAGATCTAGGAGGATCTAGAGGTGTTGTTTTTCTGAAATGTTGAAACTTGCCCCATGTAATGATGATGATGATAACGATGACAGTAGTAGTAGTAAAAAATAAGTGGGCCACACATTTAATTTTCTATCACATCTAAGAGACTGGTTTTATCAGTTGGCCTCATTATATTCACCCAACTCAATTGATTCAAACACATATGGAGTGCTTACGTGCCAGGTACTGTGGGAGGCATGGGGCAATACCAGTGTATTCCTTTCACGTTCACAGTCTGGTGGATAGGCAGGCATATAGATAAATTAATTACAGTGCTGTAATGCTTGCTCTTTTCTTTTTTTTTTTTAAGATTTTATTTATTTATTTGACAGAGAGAGAGAGAACACTAGCAGGGGGAGTGGTAGGCACAGGGAGAAGCAGGATCCCCACAGAGCAGGGGGAGCCCAATGTGGGACACAATCCCAAGACCCCGGGATCATGACCTGAGCCAAAGGCAGACACTTAACTAACTAAGCTACCCAGGTGCCCTGTAATGCTTGCTTTCTAATAAAAGCAGGAGCCAGGCCCTAGAAGGAAAGAAAAAACAAAACAAAACAAAACAAAAAACTTCTCAGTAACTCAAGGAAGGTACCTGTGCACCACTGAACTGAGACGTGGAAGTGTACATAGAAGAGGAAGGTGGAAAGCCGGGACATGTTCATCACACAGAATAGCTGTGCCAGAGAAGCAACTAAAAACAAGATCTGGGGCTGTCCTGCCCCACATGTGGCTATTTAAATTTCAATGTAAACTAATTAAAATAAAATCTAAAATTCAGGGTGTTTTCAGTTATACTAGCTGTATTGCAAATGCTCCATCATTGTATGTGGATAGTGGCTACCACACTGAACAAGGCAGCTATAGAACATTCCAGTCACTACAGAAAATCCTATTGGGCAGAGCTGACTGAGGAATGCAGGCTTCTGAGGAGTGACAAGCTATGAGGTTTGAAATGCGGGAAGGGACCTGGTCTCATGGATCCTAAGAAACCACTCCACGATATGGAGGCTTTAGCTTACAATATTTGAAAAGCCACACATGAATATAAGTGGGGGAGTAGGTAGAGTGAGTAGAGGAGAAGAGAAAACAGGTGACTTGATGAGACTTGCATTCTAGAAAGATTTTCCCTGAAGCTACAGTGTAGAGAATGGCACACATCCTCTCACACAAAAACACTCACTCATAGAGAAACATTCCACACACAGTTCTACCACTCATCTATGCTTTTCTCCTCTTTTATTTTCAGTTACAACCACAATTATAATGATGATGATTAACATTTATTGAATGCTTATCATGGACCAGGCACTGCCTCAAATGTTTCACACTTATTAATGCATAAAGATCAAGAGGTAAAAGGATATCCTAGAAAAACATGTTGACGTCTATACGACAATATTTCTACTTAATCCTTCATTTATATTGTTTTATGGAACTAGAAATAAAAGAAATCTGGGTAGAAATAATTACAGAAAAACAGACAGACAGGTTGAATCAGTGGTGTAATTCATCCTGGCAACCAAATTTAAAACTTAGGCAGGTTATCTTGGAACTTGGGGCTGAGTTGACTGTGCTTGCTACACGCATCTACAAACAGGTAATATGGCATTCATGGAAGTGCCAATAAAAATCTCTTGAGTTGTATTAATAGAAACTTCTCTACCTAAGACGTTCACTGCAAGCCCTGATGGAAACTGTTCATGTTGAAAACCCACAGC
>RCUC01106851.1:0-29316 GCA_003697995.1 Taxidea taxus jeffersonii
TGAGAGGAGGAGAGTGAGGCCAGGCCGAGTGATTGCTCCCGGTGCTTGGATTGCTTTTGTTCTGCCCGGAGACCTGTCAGATTCTTTCTTCAAATCTGAGATTCAATAACTTCACCAAGACCTAGTCCCAGTGTCGATTGTTCCAATATCAAAATTTCTGTAATACTGTATGGTCTGAAGATTTGTGTCCCCCCAGATTCATACGCTGAATCGTAAAGCCCAGCATGATAGTGTTAGGGTAGGACTGGGAGGAACGTTCAATGAGGGACCCCCTTGGGAATGAGATTAATGCTGTTATAAGAGGCCCGAGAGAGCTAGCTTGCCCCCTTCCCCTGGGGGAAGATACAAGCAGTCTGCTGCCCCAGAAGACGGCCCTCACCCGACCTTGCTGACACCCTGATCTCAGCTTTCAGGTTCCAGAACCCTCAGAAATGTTTCTACTGTCTATAAGCCACCAGTCTGTGGCATTTTGTTACAGTGGCCTGAACAACTAGGGCAAATACAATATCCTCTTCTGGTCTAAGTTTTAATTCTTCTTCTTCTTCTCTTTTAAATTTCAGGAACATTCTCTTCAGTTGCCTTGATCATCTTTTCCTTGTATTTCATCCTACTCTCTTACTCAGAAAGTAGAATTTTTGGGTGTGTTGTATCCCCTGTTCTTCATAGCTGTTATCTTCTCTATAACTATTTTAAAAAAATTAAAGACTTTATTTATTTGAGAGAGAGAGAGAGAACATTAGCAGGGTTAGGTGCAGAGGGAGAGGGAATAGCAGACTCCCCACTGAGCAGAGAGCCCAACCTGGGACTTGATCCCAGGACCCTGAAATCATGTCCTATGCTGAAGGCAGAAGCTTAAACTGACTGAGCCAGCCAGGCACAGTTCTGTAACTATTTTTAAAATCCGCTCTTGTCTATTTCATTTTGTGGTTTTTCTCAAGCTCTCTCCTCTGACCCGATTCTTCTTAAACTCGGTTTAATACTGCACCAGTTTCTCAGCTCTCACCCATTCCCATTTGCCCACACTCCCCTCTGGATCTCAGGGAGCTGGAAGCCTGGAGGCTGCATTCTGATTAGGTTTTGCCACTGGGAAGCACTGGTAGGAACTTAGAAGGTGGGCGGAAGGGAGAAGTCATTTTTTTCACTTCTGGCTGGAGAGATTGCTGGGGACCAGGTCCGGTGGCTGTGCTGCCGTCACCAACCAAGGCAACGGGCGTCTTCTGTTCAGAGACAGTGACGTTGCCTCCACTGGTCAACAGTGAGTGTGGCTCATGGGTGCCAACTCGGGGTCACATCCCCTCTCCTATTTGTTTTCCCAGTCTTTTCAACATTTTGTAACAAACCCTCTGCATTAGTTCCCTCTCTGCTTTAAATAGAGATCTGGAGCCAACGTAGTTTTCCTAATTGAACACTGACTGCTACAATTACCATCATTATCCCTTTGCTGCTTATGTGGCTTTACCTCTGAAACGGTTCGCTTTCTTGCTTCCGTTTCTTAGCACTGACAGCTCACTGTTCATCTTCTGTGCCTTATAATTTTTTCTTTAAATCCTTGTATCTCTTCTCTGAGCTCTCTGTCTTTTTTTTTTTAAATTTTATTTGTTTATTTGACAGACAGAGATCACAAGTAGGTGGAGAGGCGGAGAGAGAGAGAGAGGAGGAAGTAGGCTGTCCGCAGAGCAGAGAGCCCGATGCGGGGCTCGATCCCACGACTCTGGGATCACGACCTGAGCTGAAGGCAGCGGCTTTAACCCACTGAGCCACCCACGCGCCCCCTCTCTTTGTCTTTTTAAGAGATAAACCATGAGTCGCGATTCTTGTCTTCTTTCATTTCTCTTGCAACATATCGCGATTCTTGTCTTCTTTCATTTCTCTTGCAATATATGTTGTGTATCCGCCTCATTTTTCTGTTGTTGTTTTTTTTCCCCTCCATTTCTTTCAGTAGCTGAAAGTTCCCTACAGTACAGCAGTTCTCAAACTTCGGCATGCATCAGCATCACCCGGAGGGCTTGTTAAAATACAGATTCACGGGTCCCAAGCCCAGCATTTCTGATTCAACAGATCTGCGGTTGGATAGGAGATCTGCATTTCTAACAAGTTCTCAGGGGAGAGGATGCGGCCGCTATTGCAGGGACCCTACTCCAAGAAGCACAGCTCCAAGTGGATTGTTGCTGGGGGCCCACTTGGACCCCTCTCACCAAGCCAGCGCACCCATCTGCCAGCTGCTCTAAGTGTTCAAGGCTCATGGCTCACAGATGTCCCTTTTCCTGACAAGTTTCCTCAACAGCAGCTCTGCCACCCAGAAATTCCTGAGAGATTATGTTCCTCTGGGGATGGATGCATTTGTTCTACAAAGTCCTGGTCCCTTGCCTCGAGGTGGGAGTATACCTACCACTCAGGGACCACTCATGATCCAGAGCTCCTTATGGGATCAGGCTGGGGCTTCAGCTGAAGCCATATCTTTTTCTTCTTTTTTCTCTTTTTAAAGATTTATTTATTTATTTTAGTGGGGAGGGCCAGAGGGAGAGAATCTTCAAGTGGACTTCCTGCCCAGCACGGAGCCCAAGGTGGAGCTCCATCCCACGACCCTGAGATCACAACCTGAAGGGAAACCAAGAGTTGGATGCTCAACTGAGAAGCCACCCAGGCACCCCTGAAGCCATGTCTTTGGTTAACTTTCTCCCCTTGCCTCATCCTGCTTCTGGAGAGCACTCACTCAATAAATCACTCCTATTAAGAATCCCTACTTCAGGCTGTTTCTGGAGAAACTGACCTAAAGCAGTCCTCTTCTGGGTCTTTTCTGATCACTCTTTAACGGGGCTTATTTTTTGCTGGGAACTGGTGTAGAAGGATGAGGAGGAGTCAGCTGGGGCAATCTGCAACTTTCATTTAGATTAGCTGTCTTAAATACCTTCGTATTAAGTTTATTACCTCTTCTGCAACATGGCTGCTAGAAATCCCCTTCAGTCACATGCTTTCTGCTTTGACTGCCTTCTTACCACCTGCTATGCAGAGTTCATATGTTGTAGCTCTAACCCCCAATGTGACTGTGTTTGGAGAAAGGGCCTGGAGGTGGTGACTAAGGTTAGATGAGGTCAGGCTAGGCCACTGATACTAGAGGATCAGTGTCCATTTAAGTAAAGACACCAGAGAGGGACGCCTGGGTGGCTCAGTCAGTTAAGTGTCTGACTTTGGCTCAGGTCATGATCTTAGGGTCCTGGGATCAAGCCCTGGGTCAAGGTCCCTCTCCCTCTCCTCTGTTCTCCCACCCCTGCTCACACTCTAATAAAATCTTTAAAAAAAGAAAAAAAGGGACCTCAGAGCGCTCGGCCCCACTCTGTACAAAGAAGAGGTCATGTGAGCACATAGGGAGACGGTGCTCATCTCCAACCCAGGACGAGAGGTCTCACAGGAAACCAACCACACTGGCACCCTGATCTTGGCCTTTCAGTTTCCAGAACTGTGAGAAAATAAATGTCTGCTGTTGAGGCGCCCTAGCCTGTGTTACCGTTATAGCGGGCCGAGCTGTCTAAGATGCCCTCCAGCACACTTCCTCCAGCAGTCCCCTTTACTGTGTCTTCCTGTCTGTCCTCCAGCTCCATCTCCCCTGCCATTCTGAGTTAGTAACCTCAGCCCTCTGGGGACATTCCCCTGCCTCTGAAGCTACCTGCAGGCTGAGATGGCTTCAGTCTAATAAAAAAAATTGTTTAAGTGGCCTTTCATGTCTGTGACACGTTCGAGAAAGTCCCTAGTTCTGGGAGAGCATAGCAGTTCTCAGCTTCCTTTTCACCAAAATCCTGGTATCATAGGACTTAGTGAAAATCCTGTCCTGTTAGAGATGAACTTCTTTTTTCTTTCTTTTTATAATTCTTTTGTTGTGAGTAGTGAGTTTTGAGAAAGGGGATGGAGTAAAAATTCCTTTACTCTACCATCTTTAACCAGAAGTATCCATCCTATATTTATATATGATTAATATCTCTTGATAAAGTACAATATTTGATGTCTATATATATGTTTTCTAATGTACAAATGCAAAGTCATTTCCAGCTTCCTGCCCTGAAGAAGCATTGCTATTAATCTTTGTTCATTTGTCATTTATCTAATAATTGCATTAGAATATATTCTTAGAAATAGAATTTGTGTCCAAAGCTATGTGTATGCTTAAAACTGCACACTGCCACATGTTATTTTTTAGAAGGCTTGCTATCAGCTACAAAGGACTGTTGGAGCATCACCTGGAAGGTGAAGTCCCCAAAGGATGCCCTCCACAGAGGGGCTTTCCTGAGACAGGGCTCCTAATAGCAATGTTTTTTTAAAAGTCTGTACAGGGACGCCTGGGTGGCTCAGTCAGTTAAGCCGCTGCCTTCGGCTCAGGTCATGGTTCTGAGGTTCTAGGAAGGAGCCCCACATCAGGCTCCCTGCTTCTCCCTCTCCTGCTCCCCCTGATTATACATGCTCTCTGTCAAATAAATAAATAAAATCTTTTAAAAATAAAAATAAGAAGTCTGTGTAAATCTCTGTGAGAGATGTAAGGATTTTCATTTGTGTAATATTTCTTTGCCCTGTTTGAGTACATGGTTAAAATGTCATTAGATTTTTACTTTTTCAAAAAAGTAATAACTTGGGGCACCTGAGTGGCTCAGTCAGTTAAGCATCTGCCTCCAGCTCAGTTCATGATTTCAGGGCCCTGCCAGGCTCCCTGCTTCTCCCTCTCCCTCTGCCCTTAGGCCCCCAACTTGTGCTCTCTCTCTCTCAAATAAATAAAATCTTTAAAAAAAAATAAAAAAACAAAAAAGTAAAAACTTGATACAAGGCACCGTGGTAGGCACTGGCCCACAGTAAGTGATCCAAAAATGTATATTTTATTAGCAAGCTTTATTAAAAACTCCTCAAGGATAAAAAGAGAGAACAATGCGTCAACACATTTTAACTGATAATCTACTATGTGCCAGGCACCTGTTTTAAGGCCTTATCATACGGTCAGAACCAAAAGCAACAAACATTGCCTGCCCTTTTGGAATTTACCTTCTAGTGAGGGAAAGAGACAATAAACATGAAATACATGATAAAGAAGAAAAAAAATGTGTTAGTAGTAAGTAGGGCCAATCTCTAAAAGGTTGTGGGAGCTGAGGGTGATTCAATCAATTGAGCCCCTACCCAAGATACTCACACTTGAAAAGAGACTGCACTGACCTCATCTTTCACAGCATGCTTGGGATATGACTAAGGGAAAAAAATATCAGCTGGATTTTAGTGGTAGTGAAAAAAGAGGAGCCCTGAAGCACAGGAACTAGAGTGGCCAGTCCCAGAACAAAGGAGAAAAACAACCCAGGAAGGAAGACTGAATGTTTATGTTGCGATGGTGTGTGTGGGTGGAGAATGACCAGGGTGATAGGATGCTATAATTTTAGATACTTGAGGCCAGAGAAGGCCTGAGACTTTGTGTAAGGATCTGAAGTACCCAAGGAAGCTAGCTGTACAGATAGGTAAGGAAAAGAGCCCTCCAGGCAGAGGAGGCAAACTCAAAAGTCTGGATCACAGAGCACACACAGCCCAGTGGGAGTCAGGAGTCAGTGGGTAGGTGGAGATAAATAAATGAGGGATAGAGGAGATCAAGGAAGCCAACGGGGGACAGATGAGACTTTAAAAAGATGATGGGGTTCAGCAGTGAAGAAAAAAAGAAAAAAGATAAAGCCACATATTATGATACCTATTGTTTGAAACTTGGTGAGGTTTTTAGAAGGTGAAATGAATTTTTAAAGTCCAGAAAAATGAAGGTTAAAGAATGCTGTTTTTAAATATCATAAATGGTATTATAAGCACTACATTGATAACTTGTTCTCTGCATCCACAGGAGACAGACACAGAGAAAAAAGACTTAGAGATAATTTACTAGGCCTGAGCCAAAGAGATCAATCAGACAGCCCCTGGAGATTCTTCCAGCAATCTGCGAGCCTTAACACTGTTTCTTACACAAAGAATCATTGACATTTCAGTTTAGGAAGTTGGCCAAAAGAAAATCCTTAGCATTTCATTTTATTGAACATGAACACAATTGCTCTAAGTCACCTTCCTTCTCAAAAGCCTTAAATGGCTCCAATGTTAAGGGAAAATATTTGGAAGCATTAAAAGCTCTCTGTGATCTGGCTATAATGTACGGTTTTAGTCTTATTCTTTGCCCTCGTCCGACTTAAATATTCATCACTCCCCAAATGTATTTGATGAGAGAGTCCTCCTCTTCACGTCTTCGATCACCCCAACAGTGCTCTTGAAATACCTTTCTTACTCTCCTCTGTTTATCTAAAACCTTTCTAAGAGTAAATTTGTGCAACAAATCTTGGTAAGTGGTTCATCAGGAAGTATTAAGAACCTTAAAACTGTTCCTGACTTTGACCAATTCCCTTCTGGGAATCTCCTCTAAGGACATCTCTGAGAGGCAGGCAGAGATTTATGCACAAAGATACCCTCAGGAGCATTATTCATTTTTATTTTTCTATTATGAAGAATGTCAAGCATACACAGAGGTGGGTGCAGTGAAGTCCCATAGGCCCACCACCCAGATACAATAATATATACTTGTCTCAGCCAACACCTTTTCCCTTAAGATATCTGCTTGAGTATTTTAAAGCAAATCCCAAATATGAGGACATTTCACCCCTATATATTTCGATATGCATCTCTCAAAAATATGAGCATTTTTTTTAGCTAAGCTTAATGCCAGTAACACAGCTAGCAAAATGAATAGTAACACCCAATCCATAAACATATTTCCCCAAATATCTTTAAAATGTCTTATTTTCAGTTGTTTTGCTCAAATCAGCATCCAGATAACATCCACACATGGCATGTGGCTATTGGGGTCCTTAAAGTCTTTTTGAATCTAGAGTGGGCCCCTTCCTTAATTAATTGCCATTTTTTACACCACTGACTTGTTGAGGAAACCAGGTCACTTGTTCTGTAGGATAAGCCACAATCTAGATTTGTCTGTGAATCAGTCATGATAGGCCAAGTTATAGTCCAAACAACAAAGCTTTGTTTTTTCTTCTGTCTTAAAACAACAAAGCTTTGTTTTTTCTTCTGTCTGTCCATCTCACATTGAGAGAGGTCTGCTCCCTGCTATCATCAGGCTCATTTCCATATCCAGACTGGTGAGGCAGCTACTGTGCAGAACATCATTGCTGGTCATTGTGACAGAGAAAGAAAAGAGCTTTGAAGGCTCTCATGCAGGCCCAGCTAACCCTTTCCCCTCATCTCATTGCCCACAGTTGGTCATACGGCCCTACCCAAAGGCTGAGATCAGGAAGTCTATCTCACCATGTGCAGGAAAGGCACAGATCTGGGCATTTTGGTGAGTTATAAAATGGCTGCTAGTCTATTTGCTGCCCTGTGGTGTCATTTTACTTGTTTTTCCATCCCTTGTATTTCCTGAAAAATGGAAGTTAACCCCAGAACTTGATGCAACTCAGGCTCGGTAATTCTGGCAAGAGGACTTCAGAGGCTGGCCCATGTGCTTCATAGGGCATCACATCAGGAGCATAGAATGTTTACCTGCAGTGGATTGTAGCAGCAATAGCCGCTGCCTCCCTGGCCTCCCATCACATATATGCATATACAAAGACAATGAAAGGGAGGCAGAGAGACTGACTGTGAGAAACTGGCTCATATGAGTATGAAGTCTGGCAAGTGCAGAATCTGTAGGGTTGGCTCACAGGCTGGAGAGCTGTTGTACAAGTCTGAGCGCTGTCTACTGGCAGAATTCCTTCTTGTTCAGGAAAGGCCAATCTTTATTCTATTAAGGTCTTCAACTGATGGAATGGAGGGCAATCTGCTTTACTCGAAGTCCAACCATTTATATGGACATTGGGGATGGTATGTGCTATGGTGAGTGCTGTGAACTGTGTAAGCCTGATGAATCACAGACCTGTACCCCTGGGGCAAATAATACATTATATGTTAATTTTTTAAAAAGCCCACCCATTTAAATATTAATCTCATCCCCAGAGTACCCCATACATAAACATTCAGAATGTTTGAACAAATTCCTGGGCACTGTGGCCCAGTCTATGTAACACATAAAACTAACTATCACGAACTTTCACTAAGATTATGTTATGGGTTGAATTATGTCTCCAAAAAGACATGTTGAAGTCTTCATCCTTGGTACCTGTGAATGTGACCTTACCTGAAAATATGATTGTTACAGAGGGAACTAGTTATGACAAGGCCATACTGGAGTAGGGAGGGCCCTAATTCAATATGACTGATGTCCTCATAAGAGGAAGGAGATACATAGAAACAGATATGCACAGAGGGAAGATGATGTGAAGACACACACACAGAATGCCATATGATGACAGAGGCAGACACTGGAGCTATGGGGCCACAAGCCCAGGAATGCCAAGAACTTCCAGCAATTCCAGAAGCTAAGAGAAAACCATGGAACAGATTCTCCCTCAGAACCTCCAGTAGGAACAAACACTGTCAATACCTTGATTTCTAACTTCTAGACTCTAAAACTGTGAGATAATAAGTTTCTATTGTTTTAAGCCACCAGGTTTGTAGTACATTATGGCAACCCTAAGAAACTAATATGAACCACATAGATGAAATAACATGTTTAATGCCACTGTTTCTTGTGTGCTTCTTTTTTCAACTTGTGATAAAGTTAGGTTCATGCACTTCTGTTTGTTTTCAATATTCTGGACTTTCTTTTTTGCTTTAATTTTTGGTTATATTAGTTATTTATGTTTTTAAAAGTCAAGCTATATAAAGTATATTCAGAAAAGTTTTTATTTATTTATTTATTTGACAGAGAGAGAGAGATCACAAGTAGGCAGAGAGCTAGGCAGAGAGAGAGGGGAAGCAGGCTCCCTGCTGAGCAGAGAGCCCGATGCAGGGCTCGATCCCAGGACCCTGAGATCATGACCTGAGCCAAAGGCAGAGGCTTAACCCACTGAGCCACCCAGGTGCCCCTATTCAGAAAAGTTTTATTTTCCTCTAATCTGACCTATCCTGTTCCTTACCTCCCCAACATATACCAAAAAAATCAACTAATACTAATAATGGTTGCCTGTGGAAAGTCAGATTATGTGTTTTTTTTTTCCCTAATTCTTCTCTGAGATTTTTAAATCAAGGAAAAATAAAATTAAAAGAAAAAAATAAAATTTTTGGACAAGGCCCAGTTCAAGTTCATGGCCTCCATGAAACCTTCCCATAAATCCTTTTTCTTTTCTGAACACATACATGTACTTTCTACGTTGCTCACTTAGTCCTCGTCATCAATCAATCAATAAATTAAAAAGTTAATGCACTAAACCTAAAAAAATTAATGCACTGACATCTGAAGGGCACCTTGTGAGATGCTGGGAGGACATGATGTATTTATCAGTTAAGTTTTCATATATAGTCATTTCCTTTATTAGGTTGTATATAAGTGAGAGCTTTCTTACAGCCTATTTGGTGGCCATCCCTCCTCACTAATGAACCAAATTTCTTTGCAGAAATTTGTTGAAGAGAAAATAAAAACTGAAACAGATTGATACAAATCCCTTTAATAAAGCATATCAACAACTTCATGTTTAAATAAATATATTGTTAAAAAAATCATGCAAGAGAATTCGGTTATAATTACTAAGAAAGATTTGAGACTGCTAGTCCCTCTGCAGAAACACTATGCACAGATGCAAAATGATCAAAGGCTGATATAATCATGAATCTCAAATAGGTGGCATGGCCATCTCGTGTCTGCAAAGGAAAAATCAATATGGAAGCATTTAGCAATTCTAGTTAACTTCTTAAACAGCAGTTAGCAGAAGAAAGGGTTTGATGCAAAAATGATATCCTAAGTATATAATACATAAGATATAATATTCAGAAGAGAAGACACCGGCATGTAACAGTACCACTAGTCTGATGTACCATCAGGAAAATATCAACATTGGTTTGATGAAAAATAACGGGTGGAACTAAAAATTACAACTTTACATTTCTGATTAATTTTTTAAAAGTGTCTTTCTAAAGTATTTCTCATGTTAGGAGACTTCCTTTGTTTGATGATTCCTCTAACTATACTACCCTGAAACATTATTATACTTTTACATTTATATAATTTCTCTGGAAAGCAATTTGGCAATATATATAAGCAGCTATAAATATGTCTACCCTGATGGACCCAGTAATTTTATTTCTTGAAATTTAATCATAGAGAATAATTTAAAAGGTGAAGATCATGGTAGTGAGAACATGCATAAGATGTCCCCTGTAGTATTACTTATAATGACAGAGGGAAGAAAAATGAAATTAGTGAATATTTGTCTATATTCACATATTTCATTTTAAAATTATAATTATGAACTTGTAATATTGTTTAAAAAGATACAAAATTCTTCACTTTTTATTATTAAACTATGTGATGCACACGGACAAGAAGAAGAAAATAAGTGTGATAAAAGCTCTTGTGGCAGGTAATAAAATCATAGTCACTTCCAGCTGCCCACTCCCCCTTACTATTTTCCAAATGTTCTATAATGTTGTAAGGCTCCTTGATTCACAGTGAGTCCTAAAACAAAATACTTAGCAGAGGCTTACTAATCATAACTCATTAATAAACATGGAGAAAAACAGGCAGACAAAATTCAGCCTAATTAATCATTTTCTGGCCCCACTGGCCTCTCCAGTCGCTGGGCACATTTGGGTGGTGGATAAGATAATTAATAGCATTCAAAAGCTTCCCACAGAATCTTTTGAAGCACAGATTTCATAGCAGCGCCTGGTTAAGTTGTGAAGAAGGAAACTTAATGGACAAGGTTCCTCTTTAAGCCTCATTTAGAGAAACCTTAAACAAACACTACCTTAAAAAAAAAAAAAAAAAAGCCCACACATTCAGTTGTTTCACTTTTTTGTGTTTGTCTAAAACCAGGGCCTGATTAACTAGCAGGAACAGAGGAACCCCTGATGAGGCAGCAGCTTCCTCATCAACGGGCATTCATTCCACTTGACAAGCAAAGCCCAATGGAATGTTGTCGAAAAATGCTGGTTCTCTTTCCACCTCATCTCTCTTTGGCTTATTTGTTGCTGATCCTATGCTCCAGTTCCCCTTATGTGAATCTCCCTTGTCCTTTCATGCTCAAATTAACATCCGATTTTGGCATCTCAACCTTTTTTGATTCCTATTCTAAAAGGCCTACAGAATCAAATGAATGAAAGCACAGCAAGTAAATACTTCTAAATAAACGAACAAAATAAAAACAAGTAACTGAATTGTTTTACCCTTGCTGTTATTCTATGACAGATAAAGGCCTAGTTGATGCATGCTTTATTTAAACTGTAATATCATTGAGAATGACCTTCTCCATGAGTTGATTACGTACAGAACCTATAATGCATCACAATAATACACACAGATTATGAACTTGTATGACTGAGGAGATAGATTTAAAACATAAACACATTGTGCTGACTAAAGATAATGTTTATTTCTACAAAATATATTGACTTACCATAATTTCTTCATTTTGAAGCTGCCCCTCTGTGTGGATTAGATCTAAACCAAAAATTTAACAGAAATGAGTTAGGATTCAAAATACATAAGGACAGCTACTGAAATTTAGGCTCAAGCAAAACATGATGTCTGGTAAACTATAGTTAGATCAGACTTACCAGGAGTTGGGGGTTAAAATTCAATAACAAAATGGGAATATTTGATGTAAAAGGCATGAAAGATCAAAAAAAAAAAAAAAAAAAGAAGAGGCATGAAAGATAAACTGTGAGCTCTAAAACATCTCTAGTGAGTATAAACAAAAAGAAATGTAAATTAGAGTAAAGGAATATAAAGATATAAAGTAAGGACTTGACAAGATGTGAAAATCCCTTTTAAGGATCAAGCCACTAACAGTTATGACAGGCCTGAAAGGAGCCATCTTATTACCACTCCTATGGGTAATGACTACAGCTCGGTTTCTCATGCTGAACTTTTACTGTGATGTTGAATTATGCTGCCTGTGAACTGATCTTTTTTGGTATCCAACTTTAGAAAACATTTACTTAATATAATTTTAAAACAGATTAATTTAGTTGGTCACGAGTCATATCAAACATTCTTTTGGAAAGGTGCCTGGGTGGCTCAGTGGTTAAGCCTCTGCCTTCGGCTCAGGTCATGATCTCAGGGTCCTAGGCTCAAGCCCCGAATTGGGCTCTCTGTTCAGCGGGAAGCCTGCTTCCCCCCTCTCTCTGCCTGCCTCTCTACTTGTGATCTCTTTCTCTGTGTCAAATAAATAAATAAAATCTTAAAAAAAAATTCTTTTGGAAACATGAAATGTTTGATTGGTATAATAATAAACTGACATTATTTAGAAATTAATTTTATTTGTATCAGAATAGTTAGTGCACATAGTTTTAAAGGCACATATTACAAAAGGGATAGTCTCTGGGAAGTAAGATGGTGCATGACTTTCTGTTTCCTAACCTCTCTCTGAGGTAATGAATAGTAGTAATTCCCTGTTTGACCCTTTCTTTCTCTTCCAGTCCTGCTCCTGAGAGGCAAATGTTTCCAACTCCTTCAGCATTTTTTCCCTAGAATTGTAACATATTTATATTCCTTTTCTCGATTTATCAGTGTTTTACTGACTTTATATTATGGTAGGAGAAAATTAGGTCTCTTAGATTGATACCCTCTTGCTCCTCCTGCAACTTTTCCCTCCTGCCATTCTCTCAGTTTTGAAATCAATACTTGACAGTTACATTATTGTCTATGTAATGTTATTTACTACTGAAATAAGTATCAAATTATGATCCCATTTTCTTTCTTACACAACTCCTCCTCTACCAGGATTTAATTATAATCTCTTCTTTTATTGCTTAGTTTTTTAATTATGAAAAATTGGGAGCACCTGGGTGGCTCAGTTGGTTAAGCAACTGCCTTCGGCTCAGGTCATGATCCTGGAGTCCCAGGATCAAATTCCACATCAGGCTCCCTGCTCTGGGGGAGTCTGCTTCTCCCTCTGACCCTCTCCCCTCTCATGCTCTCTTTCTCACTCTCAGGTAAATAAATAAAATCTTAAAAAAAAAAAAAGAAAATTGGAAAATCTTACTGACATCAAAAAAGACACGATATAATTCCTGTATATACTCATCATCTTGATTTTATAATTACTAACATTTCACTATACTTGATTTATGGAATTTTTTTTGCTAAAGTTTTTTTTAAAAGATTTTATTTATTTACTTGAGAGAGAGAGAACAAGCAGGGAGAAGAAGCAGAGGGAGAGGGAGAAGCAAATTCTCTATTAAGTAAGGAGCCAACGTGGGGCTCAATCCCAGGACCCTGGGATCATAACTTGAGCTGAAGGCAGATAGTTAACGGATTGACCCACCCAGATGTCCTTGCTCAAGTAGTTTAAAGAAATCTAAGACAACATGACATTTCACCTCCAAATATTTGATTATCCGTCTCTCAATAATAAGGATATTTTCTTACAAAAGCACCATACTATTATCATACCAACATTTAAAAATGCTTTAATATCATACAATACCCAGTCCACATTCAAATTTCCCAACTGTCCCCAAAATGTCTTTTTATAGTTGGTTTATTCAAATCAGAATCAAGTCTCCTTTAAGAAGGAGACTTTTGAACTGCTTTCTCTCCCCCACACACATTTTTTTCCCATGTCACTGACTTATTGAATAGATCAGGTCAGTTTTTCCACATTTTGTCATCTTACCTCCTCCTAGTTTCATTACATTTAATCCTCTATCCTCCTCTATTTCCTATATACTGGAATTAGGGCTAAAGACTTGATTATATTCAGTTTGAGGCCTTCATCAAATGTCCGGTGAACTTTGGCTATCTTTTGTTACTTATAAATAAATCATTTGAAAACTGTGTGCATGAACCAGGCTTCAACAGAGCGACCAGGAATGAGCTAGCCTTCGTCCGTATCCATAGATCTTTTTTCTGGAGCCATCTGGTTTCTCCAAAAATGTTTAGTCTCCTGGGTGGGGCTATATTCTTGATTGCTGTCTTAAACATTAGAGCACAGAGGAGTGAGTTCTCACCATTCAATTTGCAGGCTTCCACTTAAATCCCCTACTTTCAACTACACAGCTCCCTTACTTTTTCTACTATGTCTGGCCTCCCTGAGTTCTGAGCCTCAACACACAGTGTTCCTCATTATCCCTTGCAGGTGGTTTGCAGAAGGAAAGAGGAGTCATCCAGCTTTGAGGAACAGGAGAACTTACCTAGGGTCAAAAACTCCATATATAGATGTTCAACTAATCACCCTTGTTTTCCGGTCCATATCTCACTTGCACGTTCCTTGGTACCTTCTGCCTTCAAATTCTAGGCCTTCCTGGGGTTTTGTTGGGCAAACTGGCTTGCTTTACATTGCTATTCTCCTTGGACGGCACTTAGCTACTACTCCACTCAGCGACATTAGTTCCTTCTGTTCCATCTGTGTCCTCTCTTCCATAATATGGATTAACTCCTCACATCCTCGTTGGTCTCCTGTTTTTTTCTTTGTTTTTCATTTTTGTCCTTGTAGGTTTATGCCTCCTTTTATTCCTTTTCCATTATTCTCATGGTATTTGGGGAAGGAAAGGAAACAGACACACGAAGGCAACATGTTGTGTTTAACTAGAGGCAATTCTGATGATGATATTTAAATAGTACCATTAGGAAGGAAGGAAGACAAGAAACTAATACTTATTGTCTACCATATATAGTTTGGTAGATGATACGATGTTCACAAAAACCTTAAATGGTGGGTTACTGTCCCTATTTTTCAGATAAGGATTCTGAAACTCAGAAAAATTGAGTGTTAACATGCTAACAGTTACATAACCAGAAGTGAAGCAGCAGTCTTGTATTCAAACCTGGGTTTTTCTAGGCTCTACATAAGTCACAAGAGTCATCTTTTTTCACCAAAATGCAGCGCAACTGGAAATATAGAATCAAAGGACAATTCTCCACTCCTCACACCCAGAACAATGCTGGTGTAAAAGCACATACCTCTTTCAACCCATGGCTCAAAATCAACTGGCTCTTTAGATGTGGTCTTCTCAATCCTCAAGGTCCTCACTGACGTTGGAAGTAAACAAAATAAATAAAGTGTTAATTACCTACCTGATTTTATGTCGCTGTCCCTATGTTTCCTTTTTTTCTCTGAAAGAGTCAAGCACTGGTGGGACTACACAAAATACTGGGATCAGAAATACCTGGTCTGGGGGCGCCTGTGTGGCTCAGTCAGTTAAGTGTCTGCCCTCGGCCCAGGTTATGATCTCAGGGTCCTGGGATCGAACCCCAGGGAGCCTGCTTCCCCCTCTCTCTCTGCCTGCCTCTCTGCCTCTCTGTCGAATAAATAAATAAATTCTTAAAAAAAAAAAAAAAGAAAGAAATACCTGGTCTGAACATCATTCACATACTCTGTTTTTCTGTAGGGCTCTATGGTAAAATGCAGTCTTGTGTCACTGTAATCTTATAAATGTTTGCAAAACACATAATACAAAGTTAGTAGAGTCTTTCTGAATTAGGTTATCATCCAGAGTTTTTGTGTACTGGTAATAGTAATAATAATAGTAATCATAATAATAATACTGTTAGTGATCTTGGTCATAAACCTTTATGGAGAAACTACTGTGAGTCAGGCACATTTACTCATTCACTCTTGACTATAATCTCTTTTACATTTTTTTTATTTATTTGTTTGACAGAGATCACAAGTAGGCAGAGAGAGAGAAGGGAAGCAGGCTCCCTGCTGAGCAGAGAGCCCGATGTGGGGTTCGATCCCAGGACTCTGGGATCATGACCTGAGCCGAAGGCAGAGGCTTTAAATCACTGAGCCACTCAGGTGCCGGGACTATAATCTTCTAAGAAAAAGTATTACTAATATACTTTACTGATGAGGAAACAGGCTTACAGAAATCAGGCACCTTAGAGAAGTCAGGCAAAGTGTTCAATGATAATAGAGCTAGTAAGGGTCAGAAACAGAATTCAAACTTAGGTGTGTCTGACTCCAGAGCTTCTACAATTCATGACAGCAGAGAGACTTAATCAGAATCCAGGCATCTTCCTTCTACATTGTTTTTTCTCCATTACCCCTAACCCAGATCCTGCTAGAAACATTCTTCTCTTCTTTTCTCTGTTCTGTGCCCTGGGGGAGGAAGTCTGTGGATTGTACCACTGGCTTCTGGTTGGGTTTGGCCAATGGGAGGCACTGGGAGGAAACTGGAGGGCAGTGGCAAAGTGAGATCAGGTTGTTTTTTGCCCACTCCCTTCCTGCTTCCGTGCCCTGTCTGGGACAGTGGTTGGGTCCCTTCATGCTTATAGCCACTGCCGGGCAGGCCATTAGACACAGGCTCCAGCTCTCATTGGGCTCTGGTAACACAATTTCTGTCCCTTATCCTAGGGGTGGTAATGGCTTATTACTGTGGCCAGTTTCAGGGCATTCTCACCATCCTTGGTTCCCTTACCCAGACCATAATTTTGCAAGTACTCCCATCAATAAAGTATTTTCATTTGAACCATCTGGGATGTATTCTCTCCTGCCATGATTTTGCCTGAAATATTTTATCCTTAAGTAAACACAAGACAGGATCAGAATGATGCTCCAAAGGGAGAGTCCTCTCCTAAATGCCTCAGAACATGCCATTATTTTTTTTCAAGATTATTTATTTATTTATTTGACAGACAGAGATCACAAGTAGGCAGAGAGAGAGAGAGAGAAGGAAGCAGGCGGTCTGCAGAGCAGAGAGCCCGATGCGGGGCTCGATCCCAGAACCCTGGGATCATGACCTGAGCCGAAGGCAGAGGCTTTAACCCACCGAGCCACCCAGGTGCCCCAGAAAATGCCATTATTAAAAGAAGAATAAAAATCATCCAATGCAAATAATCAAGGTTATCAGATTTTCAGAAAGAATTTGACAGAGAACCCCAAGCCAAATGAATCTGGAATAAAGATGTTGAAGAACCGAGTGTTCTGGCAAGCTAGCTTCTTAAGTTCATAACAGGGTTTTTTGCCAAAGATTTTCACATAGTAAATTGCATGGAAATTATTATGCACTTTGGAAGGATTTCAAATTTGCAATTTTAGAGAAGCTAACTGTGCTCAAGGCAGTTAACCCATACTCCCCACTCTCCCAACCCAGCCATAAAACTGGATTCCATGCTGCAAAGAAGAGTTAAGTGTTTTACCAAAGTTTACATATGTGCTCTCTGCCTATTGGGAAAATGAAAAGATGATGAATATTAATGTATTATTTGCTTACCAAAGTAACTTTGGATTACAAGTCTTTCAATCCTTACATGTTTGTGAAAACAAATAATGAACTCTTGGGGAAACATTCCTGTTGTGGTCCAAAATGTTTCTGGATTCCTATTGTTAATTTTAAAGAAAAAGAAAAAAGAAGAGCCAAATAAAAATATTCAATCACAAAATTCTAGTGGGCAAGTATTTTCAATAAACAACCCTCGATTCTTGAGATCCTTACCTCTTCCTTCTGCCTCTAATCTCTCCCCAACTTTAATAATTCTTCTTTACTATTAGCAGATACATTTTTTAAAAACACAGAAACAGAATTGATGTCACTCTTGTGCCTTAGTGCCTATAAATCTGCCCATGAAGGATGGCATTTTACAACCTGTATGATCTGGTCACATTATTAAAGTACACTGTCTCCCGTCATGGTATCCTCTCCCATTACTGTAGTCACATTGGGCCAATTAAGATTCTGCAAACACATCATACAGGGTCATGTTTCTGTGCCTTATTTAGTTCATGAGGTTTTCTGGACCCAAAGGCCTTTCTTCCCTTACGAGTATATTAGCTCTTTGGTCCCATTTCTCAGCCTCAACAAGTCAGAATCACTTCCTCAGGCCTCCTTTGCACTCAGAATCCATTTTTGCATTGGTACTTATCTCTTGTGATTTTATGGCTCCTGCTAGATGCTGAGTTCTCTGAGTCCAACCACTTTCTCTTCATTATCTTTATATCCCAGCAACTATCACATTGGCTGACCCATAGCAGATGCACAGTTAGATGCATGTTGAAAAAAAATGCATTCAATTTTATGTCATATATATATAATTAAAATATATGTAATATCTATAGTACTGTCCACAGAAATAACCATTTCTATTTTAACTATACAAGCTGCTGCTTTCTATTTTGTAGGTAAAATTTTACCTGCAGTGAAATTTATTTTAAGTATACAATTCAATGAGTTTTGACAAATGTATATACTTACATAACCTTTATGCTAGGGCAACAAATATCAAGATATGTAACATTTCCATTGCTCCAGAAACTTTTCTTTTCTTTCCTTCCAGATACTTCTTACCTCCATTAGGTAACAATTGCTCTGATTTCTGTGACCATAGACTATGCCACAATTTGGTTATTCATCCTTCTGATTATTTTGTTGGATATTTGGATCGCTCCCAGCTTTTTAGTATTACGAATAGGTTGTTATAAACATTCTTGTACAAGTGTTTTGGGGACATATTTTCTTTTTTTTTAAAGATTTTATTTATTTATTTGTTAGAGAGAGAGCAAGCGAGCACAGGCAGACAGAGAGGCAGGCAGAGGCAGAGGAAGAAGCAGGCTCCCTGCCGAGCAAGGAGCCCGATGTGGGACTCAATCCCAGGACGCTGGGATCACAACCTGAGCCAAAGGCAGCCGCCTAACCAACTGGGCCACCCAGGCGTCCCGGGGACATATTTTCATTTCTCTTGGGCAATTATTAGGAATAGAATTTCTGGGTCATAGGGCTCAGAGGTATGTATAACTTTACAAGAAGCTGCCAGATTTCCAAAGTGATTGTACTATTTTATATTCCTACCAGCAATGTAAGAGAGTTCTAGTTGCTCCATACCCTTTCAATACTTGGCCTTTGTCAGCCCTTTTCTTAGCTATTCTAGTAGATATAAAATGGTGTCCTACGATGATGTTCATTTGCATTTCCCTGATAACAAACGATGCTAAGCACTTTTTCATATATATATATATGAAAAAATATATATATATTTTAATATAAATATATATCAGAAGTTTTACTGACAACATAATCAATACATATCTTACATATGTATTATATACTGTCTTTTTTTTTTTTAAGGATTTTATTTATTTATTAGTTAGAGAGAGAGAGAGAGAGAGCGAGCAGAGGCAGGCAGAGGCAGAGGGAGAAGCAGGCTCCCTGCCGAGCAAGGAGCCCGATGTGGGACTCGATCCCAGGACACCGGGGTCATGACCTGAGCCGAAGGCAGCCGCTTAACCAACTGAGCCACCCAGGCGTCCCTATATACTGTCTTTTTACAATAAAGTAAGCTGGAGTAAAGAAAATGTTAAGAAAATCTGAAAGAGGGACGCCTGGGTGGCTCAGTGCCGAGCAGGGAGCCTGCTTCTCTCTCTGCCTCTGCCTGCCTCTCTGCCTGCTTGTGTGCTCTCTCTCTCTCTCTCCTCTCTGACAAATAAATAAATATTAAAAAAAAAAAAAAAGAAAATCTCAAAGAAGAGAAGATATATTTACTCCTCTGTATATGTATTTATTGAAAAAATCCCATGCAGTTCAAACCCATGTTGCTCAAGGGTCAACTGTACTTGACTATATATTTTTGTCCTTTATGAGATATATGTATGGTGAATATTTTCCAGTCTGTAGTTTGTCTTTCCGTTTTCTTACTTATGTCTTTGAATGAGTAGAAGTTTTCTTTTTGGTGAGGTCCAGTTTTATTACCTTGTTTCTTTTATGTTTAGTGATTTTTATGTCTAAGAAATCTTTGCTTACCGCACTGCTACAAAGGAACTTTCTGACGTTTTCTTCTTGAAGCTTAGTAATTTTAGCTCTGAGTGGAGATCTATGATCCATCCTGAATTAACTTTTGGGTTTGGTATGAGATAGGGCTGGAGGTTCATTTTTATCAGTATGTTTATTCAGGTATTCCAACACCATTTATCAAGAGTTTCCTTTTCTTACTGAGCTGCCTTGGTGTCTTTGCCTAAAATTAATGGACTATAGATGGGTAGATCTGTCCCCTTCATTTTACTCCATTGATCTGTTTCTATATCCTTAGGCTTCTGTTGAAAACTAATTGACCTTGTATATGTGGGTCTATTTCTGGGCTTTCTATTCTGTTCCATTGGTATGTATATCTATCTTTACAAAAACACATTTTGATTACTCTAAGTTATTTTTAAGTCTTGAAATCAGATAATGTAAGTCCTCAAACTTTCTTCTTTCTCAAATTACCTTGAGTAGACAGGGCCTTTGCATTTCCACACACATTTCAGAATCAACTTGTATTTTATACTTGTAAAGTATAAAAAATGTATTTTACTTGTAAAAGTCAATTGAGATTTTGATTGACACTGTACTGAATCAACAGGTTATTTTCGGGATAAATTGGCACCTTAACAATATTGAGTTTTCCAATCATGAATGTAGTATATCTTTTCATCTACCTAGTTATTTAATTTCTTGTAAAGTTCTTGCATATCTTTTTTTTTAAAAGATTTTATTTATTTATTTGACAGACAGAGATCACAGGTAGGCAGAGAGGCAGGCAGAGAAAGAGGAGGAAGCAGGCTCCCTGCTGAGCAAAGAGCCCAATGTGGGGCTGGATCCTGGGATGATCTCTGAACCTGGGATCACGACCTGAGCCGAAGGCAGAGGCTTTAACCCCACTGAGCCACCCAGGCGCCCCAGGTCTTGCATATCTTATTAAGTTTATTCTTAACTCTTTTTATGTTTTGACTGCTATTAGAAATGGAATTTTTTTAAACTTCAATTTCCAACTGTTTCCTGCTATTATATAGTAATACAACTGATTTTTGCATACTGACCTCGCTAAATTTACTTATTAGCTCTAGTAGGCTTTAAAAAAAAAATACTTTGTTTTTTGTAGATTCCTATGAAACATTAATGCAAACTGCAAACAAAGACAATCTTTCTTTTTTTAAAAAATGTATTTGACAGACAGAGAGAGTGTGTGTGAGCACAAGCAGGGGACGGACGTGGCAGGCAGAGAGGAAGAAGCAGGCTCTCCATTGAGCAGAGAGCCCGATGTGGGGCTTGATCCCAGAACCCTGGGATCATGACCTGAGCCGAAGGCAGAGGCTTAACCTACTGAGCCACCCAGGCACTCCCAATTTTACTCTTTCTAATCCTTATGCCTTTTATGGCTTTTTTTGGCCTTACTGCGGGGGCTAAAACCTCTAAAACAATGCTAAATAAGAATAGTGAGAACAAATATTCTTCTTCCGTTTCCAGTCTCAGGGGGAAAGCATTTATTATTTCACCACTAAGGTGAACATGTTCAGTAGATGACTTTATCAGATTGAGGAAGTTCCCTTCTCTTCTTTGTTTGTTAAGAATTATTATCATGAATGAATGTTGAATCTTGTCAAATGCTTCTTCTTCATCTTTTGGGATGATCATGATTTCTCTCCCTTGTTCTGGCAATGTGGTGAATTACACTCAACCTTGTATTCCTGTGATAATGTGGTAAATATGCCAACCTCGAATTCCCAGGATTAATTCCACTTGCTAGATTCAATTTATAAGAATTTTTGTGTTTAGGGGTGCCTGTGTGGCTCAGTGGGTTAAAGCCTCTGCCTTCAGCTTGGGTCATGATCTCAGGGTCCTGGGATCGAGCCCCGCGTCAGGCTCTCTGCTCGGCGGGGAGCCTTCTTCCCCGCCCCCTCTGCCTGCCTCTCTGCCTACTTGTGATCTCTCTGTCAAATAAATAAATAAAATCTAAAAAAAAAAACTTAAAAAAATTTAAAAAGAAAGAATTTCTGTGTTTATATTCATAAAGGATACTGGTCTTTAATTTTCCTTTCTTTTCCATTCTTTTCTTTCCTCATAATGTCTTTATCAGGTTTTGGTATCAGGGTCATGTTTTTCTCATGAAAAACAATTTGAGAAATGTTTCCTGCTCTTTTTGTGAAAGACTTATATTATTTTTTCCTCGAAATATTTGATAGAATTTAATTTATACAATAGATGCATGGCTATTCAAATTTTCTATTTCATCTTTTGTCATTTTTATAGGTTGAGTTTTTTAAGGAATCTGTCCATTTAAATTGTCAATTTTTTAGCTCTCTTAAATTAAAAGCATTTTAAAATTAAGGTATAATTGACATGTAACATATTAGTTTCAGGTATATAACATAATAATTTGATACCCTAAATTCATCCTTGATAGTGACTTATTAGTCCTTTAGAAACTGTAGTGATATTGCTTTTTTCATTGCTGGTACTAGTGATTTATATTTCCTCTATTCTTTCTTGGTCAGTTTTCCTAAAGATTCATAACTTTTAATATCTCTTTCAGATAATCAATTTTAGCTTGTTAATTTTTTTCTATTTGTCTATTTTCTATTTTACTGATTTCTGTTCTCACCTTTATTATTCACTTTCTTCTACTTTCTTTGGGTATAATTTGCTCTTCCTTATTTAGCTTTCTACTGTGGAAATTTAAGTAGTGGTTTTTAAAAATTCTTTTTTTTTTTTTAAGATTTTATTTGAGTGAGAGAAAGAGAAAGAGAGAAACAATAAATGGGGAAGGGGCAGAGGGAGAAGCAGGTTCCCTGCTGAGCAGGGAGCCCGATGTGGGCTCAATCCCAGGACCCCGGGATCATGACCTGAGCTGAAGGCAGACGCTTAACTGATTGAGCTGCCCAGGCACCCCTAAAAATTATTTTTAAAATAAAATATTCATGCTATAAAAAATTTCCCTGGAAGCATCACTTTAGCTGCATCCACAAATTTGGATATACTGTGTTGTTATCATTTGGTTAGAAATATTTTCTAATATACCTTGTGATTTCTTCTTTGACCAATGGGTTATTTGGAAGTGCCATGTTTAATTTCTAAGTTTCAGGGATGTTTTTCCAGATGTCTTTCTAAAATTTACTTGTAATTTAATTACATAGTGGTCAAGAACAAATTCTTTTTTCTCCAGCTTTAGTGCAATTTAATCAATACACAACATTGTGTATGTTTAAGGTATACAACATGATTTGTTTACATATATGTTGTGAAATCATGACCATAATAAAGTTAATTAACACATCCATCATCTCACAAATACCATTTTTTTTGGAAAACATATTCCCTAAGGTTTTAACATTTTGAAATTGACTGGCTTTATGGGTCAGCACATTTCAGTGAATGTTTAATACAGACTTCTTCCACGTGCCACTGTTGATTATAGTGGTGTATAAATGTCAATTCAGGGGGTGCCTGGGTGGCTCAGTGGGTTAAGCCTCTGCCTTTGGCTCAGGTCATGGTCTCAGGGTCCTGGGATCAAGCCCCACATCGGGCTCTCTGCTCAGCAGGGAGCCTGCTTCCCCCTCTCTCTCTGCCTGCCTCTCCGCCTATGTGTGATCTCTGTCTGTCATATAAATAAATAAAATCTTAAAAAAAAAATGTCAATTCAGTCAAGGTGACTGACATGTGCAGATCACCCTATCTTTACCATGTCTTTACTATGTGTATCTTTAGATTCTTTGTCTGGCTGCTTTATCATTAAGAAAGGTGTTAAAATCTCCAACTATGATTGTGGATTTGTTATTTCTCTCATCTGTCAGTTTTTATGTATTTTGAAGATTATTAGGTCAGTATACATTTAGGATTATTATCTCTTCCTGATGAAAGAATGCTCAAACATTAAAAATGCCCCCTTTATCTCTGGTAATTCTCCTTACTTCACATTTTACTTTGTCTGATAGAAATATAGCCACAGCCACTTTCTTATGTTTAGTGTTTACAGGATACATCTTTTTCATCCTTTTATTTTCAACCTATTTGTGACCTTATATTTAAAGTACGCCTCTTCCAGATAGCATATACCTATGTGTTGTATTTTTACCCAGTCTGACAAATTCTGTCAATTTCTATCATTTAATTGAAGTGTTTAGCCCATTAGCATTTAATGTAATTATGGATATGGCTGGTTTAAGTCTACCACCTTGCTATTCATGTTCCATTTGTCCTTCCCATCTATTTTTTTCTTGTTCTATTTCTCCTTTCCTATCTACTTTTGACTGAATTAAAAAAAAACCAAAATTCCATTTAATTTCCTGTGTGTGTGTGTGTGTGTGTGTGTGTGTGTTTATTCTCAAGGTCATAAGAATCTATGATGGTCAGTTTACATTGAACTCCACTTTTGTGTCATTATTTTAATAAATTTTATATTTACACATATAGCATTTATTACATATATACATAATAAATCCCACAGTACAGTGTGTTTTTTCCCATTAAGTGGTCAGTTGACTTTTTTTTTTTAAGATTTTTACTTATTTATTTGACAGAGATCACAAGTAGGCAGAGAGGCAGGTGGGGTGAGGGAGAAGTAGGCTCTCCGCTGGGCAGAAAGCCTGACGGGAGACCCGATCCCAGGACCCCGAGATCATGACCTGAGCTGAAGGTAGAGGCTTAACCCCTGAGCCACCCAGGTGCCCTGGTCAGTTGACTGTTTTTAAAAAATTAAAAGAAAAAAAATAGTCTTTTTTACATTTATCATTTCCAATGCACTTAATTGCTTGCTGTCGGTTTGAATTTCCATCTAGTATTATTAACACTTCAAAATGCAGAACTTCCTTTAATATTTCCTGTGACACAGGTCTACTTGTGGAGAATAAAATGTCTCTATCCCACCCTCATTTTTGAAGGATATATTAGCTAGATACAGAATTCTGAGTTGACAGGGATTTTGTTGTTTCTTGTTTCAACATTTAAGGTATTATTCCATTGTCACCTGTATTCCACTGTTTGTGAAAAGTGAGCTGCCACGGTACTATTGTTCTCCTATAGTTAATAGCTATTTATTTTATGGTATTTTCATAGCTATTTAAATTTTTTTCTTTACTTTTCAGCAGATTACAGTATGATTTCTTTTTATGTTTCCAGTTGGGGTTTGCTGAGTTTCTTGGATTTATAAATTGGCATTTTTTAATAAGATTGGAGAACATTTAGACCAAAAGTAGAAACAACCTGAATATCCATCAGCTAATGAATGAATAAATAAAATATGCTTTATCCATAAAATGGATTATTTGGCAATAAAAAGGAATGAAGCACTGATATGTGCTATAACATGGGTGAACCCTGAAAACATGTAAGTGAAAGAAGGTATTCCCAAAAGACCAAATATATAATTCCATTTATATGAAGTCTCTGAACAGGCAAATCTATAGAGATATAAAGTAGATTAATGAGTACCTAGGGCTGGTGGCGATGGGGAAATATAAGGTGACTGCAATAGGTTGTAAGGGTTTTTTGGGAGGTAATGAAATGCCCTAAAATTGATTGTGGAGATGACTGCATAACTCTGAATATATGGAAGCTAATAAATTGTACTTTTAAATGTGTGAATTGCACACTATGTGAATTATCTGTCAATAAAGCTGTTACCCAAAATAAAACAAAACAATAGAGGTCCAACTCACAATTCTGGATTTTTTTTTTTTTTTTAAAGATTTTATTTATTTATTTGTCAGAGAGAGAGGGAGAGAGAGCAAACGAGCACAGGCAGACAGAGTGGCAGGCAGAAGCAGAGGGAGAAGCAGGCTCCCTGCTGAGCAAGGAGCCCGATGTGGGACTCGATCCCAGGACGCTGGGAATCATGACCTGAGCCGAAGGCAGCCGCTTAACCAACTGAGCCACCCAGGCGTCCCTACAATTCTGGATTTTTTATACTATGCTTATTATTTCACAATTTATTTTATATATATATATACACATATATATATGTATATATATATGCTTTTAAGTTTTACTTATTTAAATGACTTTTAATTGCCCTCTGTTTCTCAGGTGATTTTAATAAACACAACCAATATAACAACATCAAATAGTATGTAGAGTGTACTGGTTTTAAATATGACATAGGGGCCGGAGTAGCCTGGGTGACTCAGTCTGTTAAGCGTCTGACTCTTGATTTGGGCTCATGTAATGATCTCAGGGTGGTGAGATCGAGCTCTACATCCAGCTCTGCGCTCAGCGTGGAGTCTGCTTGAGATTCTCTCTCTTCCTCTGCCTCTGTTCCTCCCTCTAGTCACACACTCTTTTTCTCAAAATAAATAAATAAAATCTTTTAAAAAGTGATATATATGATACTAATCAACTAATCTATGACAAAAGGCAAGAATATGCAATGGGAAAAAGAGAATTTCTTCAACAAATGGTGTTGGGAAATTGGTCAGCTAAATGCAAAAGAATGAAACTGGAACACTTGATTATACCACACCCAAAAATAAACTCAAAATGGGTTAAAGACCTGAATGTGAGACCTGAAACCATAAAATTCCTAGAAGAGAACATAGGCAGTAATGTCTTATCATCTGTGGTAAAAACATTGTTCTAGATATATCCCCTCTGGAAAGGGAAACAAAAGCAAAATTAAACTATTGGGACTATACCAAAATAAAAAGCTTTTATACAGTGAAGAAAATCATCAAGAAAATAAAAAAACAACCGCTGAATGGGAGAAGATATCTGCAAATGATATAACCAATAAGAGGTTAATATCCAGTGGTGCCTGTGTGGCTCAGTCATTAAGCCTCTGCCTTTGGCTCAAGTCATGATCTCAGCGTCCTGGGATAGAGCCCCACATCAGGCTCTCTGCTCAGCAGGGATCCTGCTTCCCCCTCTCTCTCTGTCTGCTGCTCTGCCTATTTGTGAGCTCTCTCTCTCTCTCTGTCAAATAAATAAATAAAAACTCTTAACAAAAATAAAATAAAAAAGAGGCTAATATCCAAAATATACAAAGAACTTACACAACTCAACAGCAAAAAACCGCAAATAATACAATTAAAAATGGGCAGAAGACATGAATAGACATTTCTCCAAAGAAGACATACAGATGGCCTAACAGATACAGGAAAAGATGATCAACATCAGTAATCATCAGGGAAGTGCAAATCAAACCACAATGAGAAATCACCTCACATCTGTCAGGATGGCTAAAATCAACAACACAAGAAACAAGAGGTATTGGCAAGGATGTGGAGAAAACGGAACACTCATGCACTCTTGGTAGAAATGCAAACTGGCACAGCCACTGTGGAAAACAGTACGGAGGTTGCTCAAAAGCCTAAAAATAGAATCACCATATGATCCAGTAATTCCATCACTGGGTATTTACCCAAAGAAAATGAAAACACAAATTCAAAAAGATACATGCACCTCATGTTTATTGCAGCATTATTTACAATAGCCAAGATATGGAAGCAACCAAAGTATCCATCCACAGATGAATGGATAAAGAAGATGCAGTGTACATCCAGTGGAATAATACTCAGCCATCAAAAAGAATGAAATCTTGTCATTTGCAACACCTGGGTGGAGCTAGGGAGTATAATACTAAGTGAAATAAGTCACAGAAAGACAAATACCATATGATTTCACTCATATGTGGAATTTAAGAAACAAAACAACTATGAAAAAAAAGACAAACCAGACTCATATATAAAGAACAAACTGGTAGTTGCCAGAGGGGAGGTCGGTGGGGAGGTGGGTAAAACAGGTGAAGGGGATTGAGAGTATACTTGTGATGAGCACTGAGTAATGTAGAGAATTGCTGAATCATTACATTTTACACCTGAAACTAATATAACACTGTATGTTAATTATACTGGAATTCAAAAAATAAATTAATTAATAAATAAAATTTTAAATGACATATAACCAAATTCTCATAGTTAGGTATAATGAAGTCATAAAAACAGCAGTTTTCTTTTAAAGATTAATTAATTTTAGAGAGAGCATGCATGTGTGAGAGTATGGGGGTAGGGAAAGGGGCACATGGAGAAGGAGAGTTTCAACCAGACTCTGCACTGAGCATGGAACCCAACACAAGGCTTGATCTCATGACCCTGAGATCACAACCTGAGCCAAAATCAAGTATCCAATATTTAACCCATTGTGCCACCCAGGTGCCCCAGTAGTTTTCATTTAAATATAAACCTTTACATGGAGCGCCTGGGTGGCTCAGTGGGTTAAAGCCTCTGCCTTCGGCTCAGGTCATGATCTCAGGATCCTGGGATCGAGCCCCGCATTGGGCTCGCTGCTCAGTGGGAGGCCTGCTTCTCCCTCTCTCTCTCTGCCTGCCTCTCTGCCCACTTGTGATCTCTGTCTGTCAAATAAATAAATAAATAACGCTTTAAAATAAATAAATAAATAAATAAATAAAAGGCTTTACGGTTAACAAATGTTTAACATCTATTATCTCATGTGATTATTTCCACAACTTTGAGGTAGTCAGGGAAGGTGGTGTTATCCCCATTTCTCAGATCAGAAAAGTGAGGCTCAAAGAGTAACATATCCTTTTAGTCTAAGGTAACATATATAGTTTACTTAACCAGGAATTTTTTTTTTTAAGATTTTATTTATTTATTTGTCAGAGAGAGAGGGAGAGAGAGCGAACGAGCACAGGCAGACAGAGTGGCAGGCAGAGGCAGAGGGAGAAGCAGGCTCCCCGCCGAGCAAGGAGCCCGATGTGGGACTCCTTCCCAGGACGCTGGGATCATGACCTGAGCCGAAGGCAGCCGCTTAACCAACTGAGCCACCCAGGCGTCCCTTAACCAGGAATTTTAACTGTACATCTAGTATTATACATTATGCTGAAAGGACTAATTCTCTCTTACTATTTTTTCTCTTAACTCTTTTTTTTCTAGTGTAGAACTTCCTTTCTCCTTTTTCATTAACATATTAAATACCTAAGGGTAAAAGTAGAGTCAAAGATAAGTAGAAATATAATCAGTTTCTTTAACTCTTACTTCTGTGGAAATTGAGAACTATCTAATGGGGGCAATTTTATGGCACTGTTTTCTCCAAATAATTCTATGGTTACTTCCATTTAGACAAACCAACTTATGAGCAGAGATTAATTTTTAATACCTACTATATAAAGTCTAATTGTACTTGTTCAAAATGCATAGACATTAAAAGTCTCTGATGTGAGGGGCGCCTGGGTGGCTCAGTGGGTTAAAGCCTCTGCTTTCAGCTCAGGTCATGATCCCAGGGTCCTGGGATCGAGCCCTGCATCGGGCTCTCTGCTCAGCAGGAAGCCTGCTTCCCTTCCTCCTCTTTCTCTGCCTGCCTCTCTGCCTACTTGTGATCTCCGTCTGTCAAATAAATAAACAAAATCTTTTAAAAAAAAATAAATAAATAAAAAGAGTCTCTGATGTGTTCTGTTACTAGATCAGTAACTACTTTTATTCTATATAGTTTTCTGTACTAAGTGTTATGTGCTTAATCATTCATTAATGTGGACTGGTCTTTGGAAATATTTCTATTTCTTTTTAAAAAATTTTT